>VXBW01002121.1:544459-572499 GCA_013400375.1 Thinocorus orbignyianus | reverse complement strand
GGTCAGACCTCAATGATCTTTAAGGTCCCTTCCAACAATTCTATGATTCTGTGACTGATGCTGAAAGAAAGCAGATTTTGGGAAAAGTGCCTGTTGGCAGTCACAGGAGTCCTGTTAGGGCCTGTGGCATTCATGGGGTAAGGGAGTATTTCTGTTTGCCCTTTCCTTAGACTCAGGATGATACCACATATATTCTGCACTGCAGCAAAGAAAAATTCAATTTGAAATAGTTTCTAGTTTTTAAAATAGTTTAATTAACAGTTTATTAATTATAAACAAATCCAAATCAGAAAATGACAACTGAGTAATTAAAAATATGCATTTCATCTTCAGCCATCTCTTCCATTCCCCACCTCCCATTTCATCTGTCTTCTTTCACTTGTACTTACTGTGATGAATCTAGAGATTATGACAAACCAAAATAAATCACAAATCTCACAAGACACTGTATTCCATTTGACTTTAAAGACTTTATTTCCAGTGAACGTTCTTTTTTCTTCTTGTCTGTGGCTTTGCCTTACAACGTGCTCCATCAGCAAAGAAAAATAATTTACCTTCCTTTATCCAAAGGGATTCAAAAATGAGGAGTAAGTCCACATGGGCAGCATACAGCCTCTTAGCTCTCCTTGCCAGCAGGGAGTCTATTCAGCTAATTCCCACACCTCTTCACGAGCTGTTGCTGGCAGACCTGCAGCTACGCTAAGAATAAAGCAGTTCCTTTCCAAACACATGTTTTCAAGGACTTGTATATTTTTTACAGTATCAGACTTCACATTATGACACCCTTTCCACTGATTATTGATAGATTCATTTGAACTCTATTCTCGCTTATCTGTAAAGATAATCTTGCACGCAAGAGCAGAATGTGGCAATAGTCAGAGCTCAGAGCTGGCCCTTAGACAAGTCTGGGAAAGTATTTTATATGAATTTGAACAACTCATTATTTGAAAAGGCAGGAGTTAACTGCTGCAATACTGAGTGATGATAGATGCATAACCTAATAATCACAAGCCAGCAGCTCTGCAGGGAGTATCTGCGTACACACTTTCACCTGCCACCTCTCTTCTTCCTCTAAGTGCACGATACATTACTTTTTAAGTATGTCCTGCTTACTACTGTGTATTTTAGGGAAAAGCAGACACACATACTTACTGTGAAACACTGGATGAATGAGATACAAAGCATCCACTTGGATTCAACCTTTTACAAAGCATGTGTTGCCCTTGTACCTCTGCGTGTCAGCTCTTATACATGCTCAGTGCACACATTTCCATCCACAGTCCTAACAGGCCTATGCTAACATGTGCATTTCTTTGTTTTATTAAAACATTACAATATAACTGCCAATCTTCTGGAAACTTTTACTGCATTATTCATTGAGCAGTAATTCAGATACTTAGTAAAAAGAAAAGGATAATTTACTCCCAAACTACAGGATTTGTTTGAGGATTTTTTCCCCCCTTTATTCTATTTTGCTTTCCACCATTGGATAATTTAGGAGTAAGTCTGCAAATGATCTTTTACCAGCAGCTGCATCAGACCTGGCACTGTCAGGTTTTCAAACACTGAGGTTAAGCTGTGCAGCCACAAGGAGCCTTTTGTTGATATTTTAAAGGAGGTAGGTTTAACGAAAGAACAACGACGACCACACACTTTGCTCAAATTATTAATAACATTCTGTGCTCAGGAATGGTTGATTTTGCTAAGGAGATTTGTCTCTGAATTCATTTACATTAGCTATTTCAGCTATGCAAACCACACAAGTGAAGTTGTGCTGCCTTTCGAAAAGCGTAAACCAGTACTTTGCTGAAGACCCAACTACCAAGGGAAACCGTTTCTTTCTTATCTCAGCCTGGAGTCTTCCCTCATCCTCTTCACGAAAGGAAAAAGGAAGCACAAAGACTTCGCTGGGCAAAGGAAAGGCACTTTTCACACCTCCCTACAGTACTCTGCAGATTCCCAAGTGCACTACTTTTCACACAGCACCAGGTACTGTCATGAGATGGTCCCACACACTGAACAAAGTAGCTAACCACTTCATGACAGATGGTCCCCCAGAGCAGTCTGAAAACTTCCAAGGGTTGTAACCTGCTCTGCTGGAAACAACCCTTATATCCAATCCCTCAAAAATGCTCCTGCTCAAGTGTAGGAAGCTTTCAGCCCAGACCCTGAAAAATTCTACCTGTGTGCTAAAGGAAATTTTTAGTCATTACTTGGCCAAATCCAAATATGCTGTCAGGTACAGGCAAAAAACTCCCAGTAACCTCAAAATACGTACTGATTTGTTCCACTTTGTTGTACCCATTTTGTTGCTGTGATGAGTGATAATTCCTATTAAACTTATATAGCAACATTAATTCTCTGCACTTCCACAGCATTTTCTTTTTGTTTGAAAATATTTCACAGACGGTACTTGCCCTCTACAGACACACCGTGCTGAGGAATTTTTGCAACATTCTACAGAGAACACAGAGAAGTACTATAAAAGATGGTCACATTGCTGAAGTTTTACCATTATCAGCAGAGCCATATCTCTGTACAAAGCTTCACTGATGAACAAGTAGTGGAAACTATAATAAGAAACAGATTAAACAGATACACGATAGACCAGGAGAGCCCAGATGGGCTTTTTGTAAATGGAAGTATGCATCAAGCACCTATCAGACTTCTCGGAAGGGCTCAGCAGCCACAAGGACAAGGACGGTTTGGTCTTAAGAGTATTTGAGTTTCCAGAAAGCTTTCAACCACATTCTTCAACAAGGCTTTTAAGGAAACCAAGCTGCCATGGCTTAAGAAGGAAGGTCCTGCCAGGGTAAACAATTGTTAAAAGATGGCAAACGAGACAAGATGGTAAGTGCTTACAGTGGACCAAATTAATCAGTGCAGTTCCCTAGAGAACAGACATGGAGCTGTCTGGTTCAGTGTACCTGGAAGAGTGGGTGAACAAGAATATGACAGAGTTTATTGACGATATAAATTATTGAAGATGGCAAGAATAAGGGGTAACAGACTGCACACAAAAAAATCAGTCAGTGAGCAATAAAATGGCAGACAGAATTCTGCACAAACACAAAATGATGCACAGTCAGACAAGCAATTTTAACTTCACATACATGGCCTCATACATGTGGTCAGAGCTGACCATTAGCACTCAGAAGTGAGATACTGGTGTTATGATAAAAGTCTTGCATGGTTTCAGCTCAGTGATCAAAAAAGACCACAACAAGGATGCTGTGAAGTTCAATATTAGCTCAGCGGAAGACAGGAAAATATTGGTAATGAAATCTGTTAAGGTGTGCTAAATGCACAAATCCCATCTTCAGCGAAGGATGCGAAAATAGTTGGAAGCTGGGAGAACAGTAAAGTAAGAAGCATTTATACTTGCTGTGTTCTTAGGCTCTTATCAAGGCATCCACTCACGGTGTCTGCTGGAGACAGGATCCGTATCAGTTAGATGGATCTCAGCCAGGCCCAACTAGACCATTCTTTTTTTTTTTATATTCTAGTTATTGCTCTACGAAACGACTGTAAACCTCAGGAGCTTTCAGGCTGAGAGATACACTGATAGAACTAGTATTTTGCTAGAAATGTCATTACAGAATGGCAGGTAGTCCAGTCTAAAACTGCTCTGGGTCAACAAGCCTGAAATTAGCAACACCTTTAACCCTTGAAGATTCAAGAAGACAGAAAAACGCTGGCAAGGGGAGAGCTCACTAAGCATGTTATGCTGAGTTGCGTTTGCATCTTAGAGGTATCAGTAAGTTTGGGACTTTGCATCAGGTTAGAAAATAATATGATATTCGTATCCTTTGAACAATTTTGGGTTCCAAATATAAACAACAGTGAAATTTATTTCAGTAGGCAGCAAGCCACTGAAGGTCCACATTCTCAGAGGTATCATAGCTATTCAGTTAACTTTGCATCAATTTACCTTTTTTACTCTAGAGTCTGCACTTCTACTTACTGGCATCTGGAAAATTGAGGCATTTTCCAAGCATCTTCAGTGAGAAATCTGAAGAAGTATTTATTAACTAGGCAATAAAACTAAGCCTAGAGTTTGACTTCCAGGGAGATGGAGCACTTTTCCTGACATTCCACAGTGCAAGGAGGTGAACGATTAAAAACATCCAGCATAGTCTAAACAAAAAGAATCTGAACTTGCATCATACTATTAACAGTAAGTGAAATTTGAAATTCAACTTAAAATTTGACTCAGTAATCATTGTTACTCTCGAGTGTACTCAAAAATCTTATTTTTGTCTTTTGGTAGATGTAAGGCACTTTTTTTTGTTTAAAGCTTCATTCTGAATGGTCACATCATATAGCTGGGGTGAAGTGAGTAGACCCAACAAATAACTCCTACGCACCAGAACCACACTGGATCATGATGTAGGTGCCCAAGCACACACCAATCTCCCTGCAAACTGTAACTGAGGCAGAGGCTCTGCTCGCTCTCTGCTGCTAGGAGGCTGCTCGCCTTGCGATGCTCCCAGAGAAACAGCACAAGAGGGCGCCTGATGCCTCGAATATCTGAAGTCTGCCTTTCACATACCACCTTTTCTGCAGTATGTTGTATTTGCAATGTCAAATTCAGATGAAAAACTGAATGCAGCAAGGGGAGACGCAAGAGGACATGATGAAGCCCTGAGCCACCCCTTAGCTGCGTTACGGCTTACCCCCAGGTCTGCGAACCTACCAAGGGCATTTGAGAATATTTTCAACTATTAAATAGACTGGATTCTCTGTTAACAATTCTGTGATTTCTAGATAAAAGCCTATTTTTTTTTTTGGGGGGGGGGAAAGAAAACCCTGCCATGTGTGAGATTTAAATAGTAGGAAACAGGAGAAACATCTCCAGAAAACAGCAAGACAAAAGCCAAAAAGGTTAAATATTTTACGTCAAATTTAGCCTGGCAACCACCCAAACTGTGGACTTTGGCAGATTGCTTGTTGGTTATAACAGAAGCCACTTCCTCTGCAGCAACAGGCATATCAACACCATTGTCTGCTTCCTGGGGACGGGCTTGGGGTGTTTTGGTCCTCTGGGTGGGAGCCTGAAACCGGACAATGTTGCTTATATGGAGTTGAGTGACTGAAAAACACAAAGCCGCAAACCCCCACCGGTGGCCCCGTGGGGAATTCTCCCATGCATATCTCGTTAGGAAATGAATCGGGGTATTTTTCTCCCTGCCCTGACTCCGGGCACTCTGACAGCTCCATTCAGTGAAGGGGAGGAAGGCTCTGCCCAGGGCTCCTCTACAGCTGCGGGTGACTCATGCTGGAAGAGCCCCTTTCAGCCAGATTTAAGGGGACAAAATCTTCCAGAAGTTTTTCCTAAGTTAATTTAAATGCACTGATTTCTATATCACTTTAAAGCTTTCTGCATAATTGCTGCTTGCACAAGAGAGCCTGGCCTGGTACACACAGACCTGATGAGGCAGACAAGTAGCAGGCCCGGGCTGCTCCCCAGAGGTGCTGGGGCTGCCTGCTCCCTCTTGGCAGCCACCTTCCTCCCTCTCCTCCAGCACATCCCCAACCAGAAACCGCTCCGTCCTCACCACGTTCCTGGGACACGCAGGAGAACCAGAGGAACAAACCCTGCTGCTTGCCTAGTCCACGAGAAGAGCACTGGGCAGACGGGACTTACTCTGTACTTTCCTCCCTCTGGCCTGGCTAGAGGAGCAGGGATGTGTTTGATTCTCCCGTTCCTACTTTTCATTGCTTTGTTTGCTTCAGGGATAAGCAGCTTCCCTAATGTTTCCTTCCTTTCTACAGCTCCATGACAGGGCTCTGGAGGCACAGAGCGAGCTACGCAGGCTCCAGCTGCTCACCCACCGTAGCTGAAGACAAGACGGTGCTGTTAGTAGCTTCCTATGGAAGATGGTGTGAGGAAAGTACATCTCCCGCGGCCTCTTCCTCCCACTTTGCTCCCTGCTTCCATACAGGGGAGGCTCGAAAACTGGGCCTTTTGTTTGGATGTCATCAGAGCAGAAGCAATGTCTTCTCGTAGGAGTGAGGAAGCCTTCCTTGCAGTGGTTCGGGCAGAGCACACCACCATGCTCCCCCCCAGCGGTGCGCGAGAATGACATCATTATGCTAATGTACGAGACAGGAAGTGCAACCAAGCATCAAAACCACCGAAAGTGAGTATCTATGAAGTGCTGCCAGGAACGCTAACGACAGCACTAAATAAAAAATTACAAAAGAGGTTTGGTTCATGTAACATCTTCCAGTTTTAGTCATCTCCAGTGTCAATTGCAACCGTAGGTAGTTAAAATAGGTCTTCGCACAGGCAATGCTCAAGGCCTTTAAACTTCATAGGCACAAATGAAGACTTTTTTTCCCCCAAGGTGATGGTGATCTTCTAATGTCTTACCCCAGTCCAAAAATTGAATTCAGTACTTTAACACCAGCCTGATGATCCAGATTAACTGGCTGGAATTTGCAATCCTCCCCTCCACCCCCTTTGTTTTATTGATTTTGTGTTATGCTAGTTCATTACCAATGATCTCAGTTAGCCATTCTTGCACTTGTCCTTTTACTACGTGGATTCCTTTATTTTCCAGAAAACTTCACTGAGGTCTTCAGTCTTCTTAAATATGGCTCATCTGCCGAATTGCAGCTGCCCGAGCCTTATTCTAGAATTTTTTTTTTGTAGTCACACAAGAGTAACCTGTGTCATCACACATTGATGTAAACTTACAAATAGGATCATCTGGGGTCCTGCACCTAGGACATGGCACTCCCAAGCACAAATACAGGTTGGGCAGAGAATGGCTGGAGAGCAGCCCTGAGGAGAAGGACTTGGGAGTGCTCATGGATGAGAAGCTCAACATGAGCCGGCAGTGCACGCTGGCAGCCCAGAAAGCCAACCCCATCCTGGGTTGCATCAAAAGAAGTGTGAGCAGCAGGTCACGGGAGGTGATTCTCCCCCTCTGCTCTGCCCTTGTGAGACCCCACCTGGAGTCCTGTGTCCAGCTCTGGAGTCCTCAACACACAAAGGACATCGAACTGTTGGAATGGATCCAGCAGAGGGTCACAAAGATGATTAGAGGGATGGAGCACCTCTCCTATGAGGACAGGCTGAGAGAGCTGGGACTGTTCAGCCTGGAGAAGTGAAGGCTCCGGGGAGACCTGATAGCAGCCTTCCAGTATCTGAAGGGAGCTACAGGAGAGCTGGAAAGGGACTCTTTGTCAGGAAGTCTAGTGATGGCACAAGGGGGAATGGTTTTAAATTGGAAGAGGGGAGATTTAGATTAGATATTAGGAAGAAATTCTTTCCTGTGAGGGTGGTGAGGCACTGGAACAGGTTGCCCAGAGAAGCTGTGGATGCCCCATCCCTGGAAGTGTTTAAGGCCAGGCTGGATGGGACTCTGAGCAACCCAGTCTAGTGGGAGGTGTCTCTGCCCATGGCAGCAGGGTTGGAACTCTTTAAGGTCCCTTCCAACTCTAATGATTCTATGAACCACACTTTATGAATAAGACTTTTCTCCATCCATCCTAGAACTTTCCACATAGATCTCAGCAGCTCATAGACAGTCAAATCTGTCCCTCCTACCTGCCTTTGCATCGAGCAGCTGACAGTGGCAGTACCCAGGAGAGGGGTGGCACTCAGCTGCAGGGAAGTGATGCCTTCAAGAACCACAGCTTTCCACAAAGTTATAGATGTGCATATAACTTCCAGATACCATTTCATGAAATCATAAAGCCAATCTGATTGCCGACTGTTGCCAAAACAGAAAGTTCCCCCTTGTGCTTCCCCTGCACTGGCACCCATTTGACCCCACTGCAAGTTCCCCTGCCTGTCAGTACCGGTATGCAGGTGGACAGGGGAGGGAAGGGAGGCTCACGTGGGCTGGGGTATGCGACCTGCTCGGGTGAATCACTGAATGATGCATTACTGAATGGGTTGAAGTGAACTGGTAAAGACCCCTGTTATGCACATCTGTTTGGAGTTCACAACTCTGTGTGACTGAGCAATTGTATTGATTCCACTTAGCGTGCCCCAGTTTGCAAGTTTCAATTTTCATACAGCAGGACTGATGGCCTGCTAAGGCAGATGGAGCAGCTCGTGGCAGCCAGAGCTGGTGCTTCACCGCTGAGAGGTCCTTCATTGAGCTCACCTCCAATTTTCCAAGATTCCTGAAAGTCATTTCCCATACAAACCATGTTAATTTAAATCATAACTAAATGCAGGATTTTTGGAGCCGAAGTCATGGATATATGGTTCTGCTTTCTAAATTTATGATACAGCGTAACACAAAATACTTGCATCTTAGCAACATCTCATTCCCCTCAAAAGCTTGTTCATTTTCTACAACATAAACAATCCCACATAGAAATTATTAAATGAAATACAAGCAGGTGTTGCTGTTATTCACAAGACATTTTCAGTTCCCTACTGCTCTATATATAAACTACCCAATGTTTGTAATATAGAGTCAATTAACTGTGTTGTTACTGCCCCTCATAATTCACCATCAGATCCTACAAAACCTGGAGGTATTAAAAACATAATGTCTCCTTAAACTTTAGAAAAAATTATTTAATAACTCCATTTTTAACTCTCATGCAGTTAAAATATGATGAAAACAGCGTGTTTTATGTATCAAATACTACAGATTAATTAATCTTTAGCTTTTAAATGGGTTTCTCTACAAAATCTGCCCAGAAATCACAGACCTTTCAAAAAAATCCCAACCTTTAAACAGGATTAAGTAGTTTTAGAATAACCACTAGTCTTATCAGCAGACTGCCATCAAATTAAGGTGGCCTTCTTTCTCTCCTTTATACCCCACTATAGACCAGGGCAGAGAATCAGACCCTCTAGAAACAAAAGGTGCATACAGCTGTGACAATGACATTACTCCTAAGTGCAGTCACTTGTGGTTTGAGCTACAGACCCTTAATTTACCTCTCTCAACTTCGTAACTGCGCTCCCCATTGTAAATGCTTTGAAAAGAAACCAATCAACAAGAGAAAGAGAATAGTGACTGCTGATTTAGAACCCACAGCAAACAATTCTTTGCTTCAGCTACGATAGGGGGTACACGAATGAATGAATGTGCCGCTTTTGAGGGCAGCAGGAACTGGGTTGGCACCCCTGTTCCCAGGGCTGTTCTCTATACTTCTTTGTGCCAGGTGCAGAAATAAAAAGGAGAGTTTCTGGACTGTATTTCTTCAGATAACTGAAAATTCTCAGTGCTGCTATTTGTTCAAAGCTTCACACCAAGACCAATTACGAGAAGTTTTAACAGTTTCTGTTGAGAACCACCTCTAAAGAAAGGTAACAGCAGCGAGTACGAGGCTGTGCTCTCTCAAAGGCCCCAGGCACTCTTCCATCCCGTAGGAATCTCCAACACACTGCTCACAAACACCCAATAGCACATCAACAATGTGACCGACACAGGCCAATCTGAAACAGTCACCCAAATTTATGAATTCCTGTTGTTTTAATCAGAATATTTACAACTGTAGCTTTCCTTGGGGACAAAAGCCTCCATGCTGTGGTACTCAGCAGCACATCGAGGAAGCCAAGACAAGGCCATTGGCATCCAAAGCCTTGCTACAGGCGTAAGGGGACCACTACTGACTGAATCATCCCCCTGGTGACCAGCATCCACTGGAAAAGAAGACAGACAAAAGCCACCCAAGACAGCTTCTCAAAATTATGAAAGAGAGGAGACTCAGCGAGAGGAACCTGAGTCTGAAGGGTTTGTGCCCCAATATCCCACGCAGAGCAGCAATGACAGTGTGACTTATCAAGGCCAGGACTGGCCACAGTGAGCTGGTCTGGAAATACTCCTCACTGAGGCGGATGATATAATTTAGTCTCAAAGAAGAACTTCAGAGTACTCAAACTGCAGAATGAACCTGTCTCAAGTCGTGTACTTTCAACAGAACAGGCTGGATAGTAGTACACAATCACAGAAATACACTACTATCCACCAATGTGACTGTGTGCTTGTAGAAGCACAAAGGCTTTTAGCTTTAAGCAGCTATTTACCCTTGAACACAATTCACGAAAGCACTGGGCCTCTTCAGCAATACTGTACAGTTAATGATGGACACAGCTGTACATTCACTGCAGATTTTTGGCAGTTATAGCCACATCATGGGACTGGTCATTTATTGCTACATACAGACACTGAAGAGACACAGAAAGGATTATTTTCCCTTAACTTATAATTGGGTGTGTCCTTCCAAAGACACTGCAAAGGGGATCTATTGTGCCAGCCAACCCAGGAGGAGACCAAGCCCAAAACTTGGGGATAGCCTAAGTACTCTCCAACCCCTGGTGTCACCAAAAGAAGTGATCTCTGGCTAGGGAACCAGACTGCAGCTTCATATGAAAAAGCAAATCTCATCCTGAGGGAACTTCTGTTTACTTGAATGCCTTTCCTATAATCCCATTCTATGGGCCACACATTTTGGGAACGCCACACAGCCAGGAGACTGGCAACGACTAAAGGGCAGTAAATACTGGCATGGCTGCAATAAGGTTCAAGAAACAACTTTCAGACTTAAAAGTATGTCAATTATCAATTTATTCACATAACTAATAAAACATTCTCAGATATTTTTACCAACACAATACCTTTGTTCTCCAGCCAGGGAGCCTAATGTTTTAATCCCCTCTACCCCTTCAACCCCCATTTCAGTAAGAGCAGAGCACTCAGTACCTGGCAGGACCAAGCACTTGTTAAGCTGCTGTGGTTACTTTGCATTAGTATTTTCCATACAGTACTTTGAAAAAGAAGGCAGGCAGAAAACACAGTCACTTATAATCCTGAAGAACAATGGGCATTTCTGTGAGCTGGTTTTCTACACAGGATGTGGGGTGGGCCTTCTTGAGCTTGTGTAATCTGTCTGGAAGTCCAAAAACCACACTCTGAAAACATGCTCTTCCTTTAACAAATAGTCACACACACACACACACACACACACACAGAGTCTAGCATTAGTTCACATGGCTGTCCTCCGTCATTAAGGAAAAATTTCATTTGAAAATGCTTGAAAAGTATCTTATTATCTCAAATAAGGTACATGGATTGTACCTAATTAAAATATATAGCTTTTTTTACCCCTGCAAGAACTATAATTAGAGATGGGTGCTTCACTTAAAATGGAGCGAGGAGTTTCATCTCTGGTAGTGCTTTAGGTGCTAGTTCATGTCCTAGTATCACTAGAGCCCAGAGACAAAAACTCAAAGGCACTGGAAACATTTCATGGAATGTGCTGGGAGTTACAAAGTGAAGCAAACACAGATTATCATATGAAGTAGGCTTTTCTAGATATAACACACTAGATTTAACAAATTCAGGCAGCCCTTGTAAGTCTCTTATTCCAGACACTCTGCTAATATTAACTCTTCCCCCTTCCTCTAAGAAGCACCAGAAGACAGTCCACCACAAGAAGCTGTTTGCTGTACAAGGACTGGATCATGCATAGCACAGGTTAAATCACAGGAGGTTAAATCAACAGATTCCTCCAGAGCTCTCCTCTCGCACCAC
Organism: Thinocorus orbignyianus; assembly: GCA_013400375.1. Classification (NCBI taxonomy): domain Eukaryota; kingdom Metazoa; phylum Chordata; class Aves; order Ciconiiformes; family Thinocoridae; genus Thinocorus; species Thinocorus orbignyianus. The sequence goes on along the minus strand of VXBW01002121.1, from coordinate 560,986 downwards.
TGGGTAAAAAGACAGCAGACCTGAAGGAACATCAGAAAAAAGTGTAACGCACAGAAGTAATGCACAATATTTCATGCCATTCTACACTGAGAAACCTTAAGTAAGGTGTAAGCATTCCCATTTATGTAATAGATTGCCCGAAAAAAGGAAGAACTTCTACCACAGAAATATTTCCATCACAAATGCCTGTGCTGTATCAAAGAGATGGCACAATAAAGGCACCAGAGTTTTTAGATCGGTCCTTGAACTTTGGTCTCAGAGGAACATGTTTCCAGTAAACAGCAGACCAGTATTTCTAAGCACTGGAAGGCAAGTCAGGCAGTCACTGCATTACAGAAGTACAAGACTTAACTGAAGTGATCACCAAGAAAAGGAACAAGCACTGGTTACATTCTTCCTTTCAAAGATTTAGTTTCCAGTGCTCAGAGTTTCCTGAGTTCATCTTTTCGAAGCTACAGCTTTCTCTTCTGCAAGTAGCTTTTCTTTCTTTCTGTGGGAAATTCAGAAAGAATTTGAGTAACTGCGAGGAAAAAACCTCCAATACTCCAGCACACTGACATTTATTTTTGCACACTCTCAGGTTTCAGACAGCTAGAAAGTATCAAGAAATCTTTCCCCCATTTTCATACGTTAATTGAGATTTACAGATGATATTCGTTTAAGCAAATTATGAAGGGATAAATCCTCAGCAACATTAGACACAGCAGTTCCTACCACACCCTATGATATTTTGACAATTACCGCACAATTTGACTCAGAAACTATTACATTCTGCACAGAACTGTTTGGCTTCTGTCTTCATCTCCAGCAAGTTCCTGCCTGAGCACACGCACTACGCAAAACCAGCTCCTGCAGCCACGGAGGGGGGAGCTGCAAGGAAATCCCAAACCCCAGCAGGAAGCAACATTTCTGTGATTCAACATGTTGAGTCTTTTCCTCTGAGGTGGCACCAACCAGCGTAAAAAGCACAGCATTAACTGCACGAACAAATCATAGAATCATAGAACGGTTCGAGTTGGAAGGGACCTTAAAGATCATCAAGTTCCAACCCCCCTGCCTGTCTGTGTTACTGTTCCTAGGACCACTTAAGTTTTAGATCCTAGAACCATTTAGGTTTTGGGTGACTGAGCCTATGTTCCCCATCAAATTCCACAGAATATTTCTTTAGTGATCTGTGTGCTTTCAACTAGGGTAGTTTAAGGGAGAAAAGAGAAAGATTTGTTACATGTTGCAAAACAACTGCATTATCCCTCCATCAGCTGTGCCACAAGAACAGAGAAAAAATTTACTAGCTTTTGATCATTTTACTTGCAAAAAAAAAAAATTGTTTAAAAAAATCAACGTAATATGCTAATACCACAGCCTATCCCTGTAGTGGAAGTAAAGCAAGATATCTCAGTGAAGGCTTGCAGCAGTTATCCCAGCACACTGGAAGATACCCACACATTACAGTGGCTGGACAGGGAGAAGGTAAAAGCCATTTGCTAGGCAAAGTAACAATAAAAATACCCAAATAGTTTTGTTAACATCACAAGCCACGAAAGAGAATTAAATTCCATTCTGCTCCCTGCAGTTCCCATCTGGTTTTAATTTGCTGGAGAAGACTGAAGCCTGTATTCAAAAAACAGACTGAGTTGTAAACATTAGTCTCTGCCAGCATTACTAGTAACTCATGAGGTACTGGAGTTACTGCGGAAAGGCAAGGGGGACGGTGGGAGAAGTAGTCTATGAAAATAAGACTTACTCTGTCATTAAGCTCACTGTTTTAATTGCAGTGTTTTAATCCATTAAATGAAGGTGAAAAGTGTTTGATGCTTAGAAGAAACACACTTGCAGAAAATCCAGTTCTACTCATCTCCATTATGTTTTGTAACATTATGAAACCCAGCAGGGTACAATTGAGAAATAACAGAACAAAGTGCCTGGGCCACTGGACCCCCTTGTTTTATAAAGCTTGTAATTCTAGGCTACACGCTATTGCCCAATTTATTTCTTGTCATGTTATCAGTAATAGATCCCCGGTTAATTTCCTGCAGACACAGTTTTGTTAAATTGTGGCAAACTAATAAGGGTACAGTCAAGAGCATGTCCTGGTAATATCTAACAATATGGCTTTGATGAGACTATGGCCCCTCTCTCTGCCTTAAACTTCTTATGTAACACAATTCCTCAAGCCAAATTTTTCATTGATTACCAATTATTAGCATATAGTTATCTATGCTTGTGACATAAAGCACTTGACATGCTTTGAAAATCCACTTACACAGTTTAAACAGAAATGAAAAAAAGGAGGAAGAGTTGTTTCTGCATCACTACAGGCCTGGAGGGATTCTGTTTCACATCATACAATAGCTCCCCCTTCGTTTTGATGAATCTTAAGATCCACACAGAGCCTCAGTTCAAAAATTCAGGTCAGGGGTGAGAGAAAGTGATCTCCTTACTAAACAGGTCAATTCCTTGTTCAGAGCATGCTCTCATAAATGATAACACAGCTGAGGTGATGGGGCACTACACCCTGCTGTCAAAACAATAACCCATACTAAGTGAAGAGCAACCAGAGACAACACCTTAAGTTACTGTTGCCTCTCACACCCACAACAGGCCCTGACATACCACTTCCTAATCAGGTTCATTAAGAAGCTGGCAGTGTACCAACACTGAGTTGAACTCGTTCAGTCACCATCAACATGTTCCTACTGCTATCACTTTTTACTCTACTGGGTTACTACTAGTTGTTCTTTCTTCCAACCAGCCACACCACCTCCATGACTCCTCCAGCTCCTAGGCCAAGCAACAACCCCACCAGCTGCTTCAGTACTGTTTTTGTCAATCCCATGCTTCCAGATCCAGCCGACTTCAGCACTGACTTCTTGATGGCAGGTATCATTAGCTAATAGTCACTATGTTTCAGCAGGCCTCTTCCTTCTCTTTCATTATTGCTAAAGGTGGCTCTCATCATCATAAGAGCTTCTCTTACTTTTGGGTTTGCTCACCAAACTTTTCTGCTTGATATCCTCTCATCTCACCAATTCCCATCTTCTCTCCTGTCTCTAGATCCCAGTCCTGTCTTGATTCTTGGAGGTTCTTAATTCCATCTTAACGCACTCCCCTTAGCCTTCGTAAGCACGTATGTCAACAAAGTGGTTTCTTCTTCCTTTCTGCTCAGATGTTAGTATAATTAAAAGCAATTAGCAGTAATAGATGCTTATACACTCAGCTTAAAGCAGTCCAGAGCGACCATTTTATAAAAAATTTATCAGTTTTCCAGATCTAGTTAATGTTACTCTCAGCCCCTAAGAGATACCTGCGAACAGGCTATGTTATACATGGGTAAGTCACATCTGTTTCACATCTAAGGTATAATCTGACCAGCACGGGGAATTGTGAAAGATTAATTTTGAAACATAAGCTTCTTAAACCACACCTACTATTTAGATACACTCCTTTCCCATGAAAGGATCACAGCTTGGATGAGATTTTGTTGAGTCCTCATAAAAGCAGCAAGAGGCTTTACTCTAAAGCATAATACCAAGAATTGGAGCATGATTCCTCCCGTGCCCTCAGTTCTACTACCTACAACTTTAGTTTTGGGACTTTTGGAAACTAAAAACATACAAAGAACAACAGGTGGTGCTACTTATGTTCAGACCTTTCAATACCCACACAGGACTTGTGTGCAGTTAGCAGACCCTACTGTTTCAAGGGAACATATATTGACTTAAGTCCCTATCCTTCATGAGATTCACTGCTTTGGTTTATGTTTATGCACTGTTTGATAACGAATGGTTTCTTTTTATCTTTGGATAGGGGCAGTTCTACCAATGTCCAACTACCTAAGTGTTCACCCAGTTATTATGTACTACTACTTCCATATTGAATTTCTGTAAGAAAATAAGAATTCCATGGTTGAAGCTGCAAAGCAAGCTACACAACAAACCCACAGAATTACTGAATTAAAAAGTTTAACTAGCATTAAAATTCTTGCTTTTCATCTGCAAATTAAAAATTTATTTGAGGGTAAATGCAATTGCTCAACTTTCTCACTAGTCCAGTGAACATACTGCTAGGTCTTTTTAACCAAATTAGCATGATTCAGACATCAGGGGATTAAGGCTTTACTGTCTGTGCCTAAACAGTGATGCAAGAGGTTGCAAACCCCACTGTAAGCAGGCACGTATTTTTTTCCAGAGTTCAAGATTCTGAACACTGTATTCTCAATCAGTATCCCTTCATACATAGCTAGTTTCCCAAGGCAGGTCATACCAGCATGAAATTTTCACTTCAGCAGGAAGAATCACAGCAAGCAGCTGATATCTAATCAGTTTTCAAAAATCCTAACTTTAAATGAAACAAAACCCCAGACCTAACTGCAAACCAACATCTCCAAACAGAGCATGATCACCACTCCTAAATAAGTTGAAAATACACAGAAAACTGGCGGGAGCGCACAGTTCTACACAGTAGTGACATTTCTGTGTAGCTGCTGGAGGAGCATGCTAGGACAAGCCTGCTGTTTCTATCTTTGCTCCACACATAGGGACAATTCTGCATGCCAAAGCCAGTATTTATCTGCTTCTTGCCTGAGTGATTCCAGTCCTGTTCTGAACACATGCTTTGCAATGCCAAGAGGCCATACTTTCAGGTGGATTTCTGCAGCCTGATTTGTCAGGAAGAGAGATTATTGCTACTAAGGGTATGTGCACATTAATTACAAATATAACGACATCCACACTAGCTCAGCACTTTTCCTCACAGATTTAACACCTGTGCACTGCTACCAATAAACTCATACAACGAGAAAGCTGTGGTCTTAACACAATTTTTACAGTACCAGTAACTAGGACCATGCGCATTTTTTGCATTTCTCTCTTAGGAGGAAAAAAAAAATATCCAAGGGCCTGCTATTGATCTCTTTATGACTTTACGGGTCAAAGTAGCAATTCAGGGCTTGGGTTCTGTTTGTTTGGAGTTTTTTAAGGTTCTGTGGGGTTTTTTTGTTTGTGTTTTTGGGTGGGTTTTTTTTTGGTTTAGCATAAGCAGCTTGGCATAACTTAAACTAGACAAGTACTGCTACCAACTTACCACATTCCTCCATTTTATAGCACAGATATGTACCAAAACATACAAGTAGGAGTAATTTGTAGCTATGGATAAGAAGAGAAGCAGCAGCTGATGTCAAGACATTAATGCTTATTACCTAAATATATTCATGTTATAATGACTAAGAGACACTAGAGTATTGAGTTTCACTGATTTCTCATGTTAGTCATGCCTGTGCATAGCATCAAAGTTCCCATGACAGCAACTGGAGAAGGAGTAATTCTAGTTATGAGCTTTAATAGTCATGTTTTGTGGACTATACATATACAATTAGCGAGCTGCATTCTCATTCCAGTTGAGAGGCTTGGTGCCTTTGTGTTGTTTGAAACGAAAGAATAGTGTCAGAGCACTGCAGTGGCTGTACTACCCCTTTCACAAAGGTGGTCAGGAAGTGTAGTACTGACATCGTTCAATTGGAGCTCATAAAGCAGCTCCCCTTGTCTAAGGTACCCAAGGTTTTGGGGGGAGGGGAAGATAGGAAACAAGCACTCTTCCTGCTCTCCCAACCTAAAAATACCTGAGACAGTATTGATGCAACATTTAAGCTACACAAGCACTCAATAAAGCCTGAAATATTTATACTCTAGGCAAACAGTCACAGAACTCTTGGTTTTTGCCCGGTATCTTTTTATCATTATCCAAACAGATAAGGAGATTGTGGCAGGAAAGTTTACTTTTCTGAGGGTAGAGATGAGCCTGTTGCCAGCTGTGGTTTTGAACTATAGATTTTTTTTCTGCCAGTATCTTAGAAGTCAGTTAAGCAAAAACGAAAAGCTACAAGATTATTCTGGTTTGTGAACTCAAGCACTAGCTCCCCCCTTTTGAGCACCTCTTGCTCTGTAGCAAAAAATCCGCAGATTTAGCAGGGGTTCTCTTTCACATCAGAAAACAAAAAAACACCTTTATATTTAAATGGGTACAATGTTCTGGAGAAAATATGAAGTTAATACAAACAGCATGAGTAAATCAGTAGAAGAAAAAAAAACCCACCACACTACACAGAAGTTAAAACAAAAATTACATACAGGCAACTGCCACTAGACAGATTTTCCCATGACAGTATAAAATCAGATTGCAATAAATCATTCTTTTTAGTTCCATCTATAAACATGAAAGTTAAGTTTCTACAAGTTTAGAGCTGTAGAAAAACAAGAGACTGATAATACCACGCTGACAAGCAAGTCATACAGATAATTGGCAGGACTTGGGAAACATGCTTACAGGCTTCATGATTCCAGTTCTCCTATATTTAACACTGCTACTGATTTGGTGGTTAGAGCTGCTTCTCTTTCAGAAAGTTAGAAAAGGAGACTTGGCATGAATATCTACTGCCAAAAAAGGATTCAAAAGTAAAAGGCAGAGCAAGTTAGAGATAAGCACCTTCACTTTCTGTGCTGCTCATTCTTAAGCAATCTTCCTCATTCTTCACCCCATTTCCATGGCTTCTTTATGTACTTCACACTATCTATTTGCTGCATAGGAAACCTACAAGCTGATTTTGGAGAAGTCTGGTAGGCAGGTGCAAATTTAGGCATAAAACTGTCTTTCTTTGAGCTTGCCTTCAGCCTAGCCACACAGGGTGTCATTCAGATAACAAACCTATCTTAAATTTTTGACAGTAAGAGTCCTTCAGTTTGGGGAGGGGGGGAAGCTTAAATGGGTTTTAGATGCTACATTGTTAGCTTATGCATACTACCAGTTGACCACGACACATCATAGTACACCTAGTTGTACCCATCCAGAAAACTGAAGAAGACAAACATGGAATGACTCTCTAATTCCATAGAAAGATGGCTCCCAATCACCTTCTCCACCCTAAGACTCCAAAGCTTACTCAAATTTCATATGGGCAGGAAACCAGAGTATTCCACACAGCAGATTTAGTGCCAGAAATCCGTAACAGTTCAGACATGAGCTCCCAACAGGAAGGAAGTTATAGTTAAATACAAGTCCAATCTGTGTTTCCCTCCACGAGCTCCATAAGATGAATGGAAAAAAAAACCCCATGCCTTCCTGTTACACAACAGCCAGCAATCACGTGATGTAGGACACAGCACAACTACTTGAAATAGGGATGTTATTCACATGCAGAAGATCCTCTCTAAACTGGTTTTTCAGATATCTGCAGCCACGTATAACGCCTCCATTTTCATAATTTCCATGATCTACTTCAGATATAGCCCTGAGCTACTTAAAACTTGTATGCTGTTCGAGAACTACAGGTTAGGCCTGCTTATTTTCCAACCAAGACAGCTGGATTTCAGTCAGGTTTCCTTCTTGCAGTCCACCCTTTTGCTGCAGTTAGGGGCAGGACCTCTAAAGATGACGTGCTTGATTTAGACTTTTTGTTTGTTTGTTTAAACAAAGAACAGCTTAGAAAGCCCACAAATGCTGATGAGAACACTTTTCCAGTAACTATCCAGTTGACATCAGGAATATACCTTTTGCTTCAACCCATCTATTCTTCCACCCCACCCTCTGAAGAGCTACAGTTCCGTCCAGAGCCCCCCATCATCCTCCCTTTGGTCACCTATAATTGTGATCATGGTTGCTCACATACAGTGGTATTTTGTGCTTTGATGCTTTTATCTGACATGTACCAAAGAAAAATTAAAGATGATCTCTGTGAAGCCTGCTTACAGAAGAATGTATTTCATCCTTATTTTTTCCTGCAACATCCAAGAAGGCCAGAAATCCCCTTTGACCATTGCCCAGTTGAGCACTGAGAATTTGGTACTAAGTGAGTTTCAAAAAGGTATCAAAGTCAGTCATGCTTTCGCTTAATGGGACTCAAAACCCCATATATTAAAGAAAACCAAAAAATAAATACCCAATACTTATGTTATACTTGTGTAAGGGAAAAGCAAATGAGTTTAATGAAGTATCTCATCTTTATTTATCATTTGACAAGTAGAGAAAGCAGTAAAGAAATCACTCCAGTGCCAGCTGGAGATATCCAAAATTCAGATTCAACCAAGAATCTCAGAGAGGCACACACAGAAAAAGCAAGGCCTATTGGACTTACCCTACTGGTCAGCCAGTTCAGTTCTTTTTCGCTCTTTGATGGTCTGTTACCACAGCGGAGAGTGTCACTGAAAGGATGGATGATGCAGAACAGTAAGGAGTACCAACTCCAAAACAATATTCACTCTTGCATCGTGTAACAAAACCCCACTACCTATTTTAAACTTATTTGAGACACCCATTAAAGGCTTTGGATTTAAAATATGGAACGGCTTCCGAACAGCTGTGAAGCTGAAATACCCAGGACTACAACATGCTATTTCTAGGAGGATGCAACAGATGTTCTACACTTGTTAATATGTACATCCTATTCTAAACAGGATGTAGAGTTTACTTGGTAATAAGTGCAATCAGTAGGTAATTGTTGCTCAACACCATACAAGTGAAAAGAAGAGGCACCCAGGGCAAGACACTTCCTGTTAAATACACAGGCTGCCTACAGGGGGGAAAAAATAAAATATATATATATCCAAGCTTTATACAGCATCTACAGACACATGCAAGCACCTTCCAACAAGTCACTTACACAGAGGAAGCACTTCTGGACAGCTCAATCCCTGCTTACTTGTGATACACTATTCACAAAATACATCGAAATGATGTGAAGATTAGTCGTATCAGAAATGTGATACATAAGCCTACAATCCCCATCAGACCAGGTAAGGCAAAGACATTAAACTGAACAAAAAAAGGATCCAAGTATATGAATATTTTTGACAGGTTACAGAAGTGTGTGAAGTTGAAGGGATTTTTGGTTTTGTTTTTAAATGAGGAAACAGTTCTAGAACACATGCTGCAGTTATCACTGCACTACTGAAATTAAAGGGCATGTTTAAGCAAACAGACTTAAACAGAACATCAAATGCAGATGTCTTACCCCTCAGATTACCTTGCTTTGCTAACTGTACGATGAGGTTACAATGGAGCCAATGGTAAGTTTTCCTCCTTCATATAAGCACTAACACTTGGCCTACAACACAAAATTTAGATAGCTGCTCTTCCCCCTGGTGTCTGTTAACTACTCCAATTTACTTAAATGGGAACAGGATTATTAAGTAGTCATACCACTGAAACAGAAGACAAACCAATTTAGCTCACAGCTGCACTTCCAGGGCCAATAATATTTGTAGTGCACAATCTGCAGTAAAATGTGGAGAAGCAGCTTGCCTGTTCTAGGAAAGAAAAAAAACAACAGAAGATCCTGCATTGCCAACTCTTAGAAGTAGCACAGTCTTAGCTACGGTCCTAAAAATGCTTTAAAACAGTGACTCCCATCAATTAGGTCTACACTAGCAACTCCAGTGTCCAATGAGTCTCTTGAAAGAGCTCTAAGACACGTAGAGCTCAGTAAGTTGATTTCACACTGTATAATCCATCTCACAGCAGCATGATCTTTTTTCTTCCTGTTCATAGTACTTAAACTAGTTTGAAATATCCCTGCCTGCCAGTTTTAAAAAACAAAACCAAGTCTAAATCTTTCACAGTATTATTTTTGCCCAAAACTACACAATATATACTCTCTGAAGTGGTCCTTCAATTTTGGAATTCCCTTCCTAGTGTAGTAAGATTATGTTAACACCCATATTCTGTGTTTGTATTTCAGGCCTAGTCTGAAGTAGATGACTTTGGACAACAGTAGGAAAGACCTTAAAATACTAGTCCTAAATGCATCTAGAATACAGTTGCATTTTTATGCAATTTGCCAACAGCAGTGGAAATTTAAAGGTGTTGCTCAGTAGCATCACAGTTGTAGTAAATGTGCTACTGCAAACCACTGGCATATTATTAAGCAAAGCTGCCGTGTTTAAGGCTCACAAGGAGCAATAGCATTTGAAGTGTTGCAGCTCTCAACTCCTCCTGTACTTCAATAAAGATAGCAAAGCAGGTACTTCGACACTAGCCATAAGGATTCCTATTAGTTTGGTCAGTCTGTCAAGCACCACAGATCTCTATCTTTTATTACAGGTAACCATAGCCCAGAACTCAATAGCACACTGCCGCTATTTCCTAGTTATCGTCATTTCCCCTCCCCAACGTTAAGTCAGTGCAGATTCAACTGTACTATCTCTGTAGAAGACACTCAAGTTCAAAAATTGCTGTTAGCTGAGCCCAGACACTCTGGCTCCTGCATGAAGTATAGCCTTTCCTATGCCTGCACAGAGATAGGAGACAGAAGTGTTTCTCAGAAACGGTTTAAAAATAGGATCCGACAACTGCCCAGCATGCCTTTATAAGCTTATGAGCTTGCTCCAGCATATGAACGCTGGAGTAACAGAGTGCAGCTCTGGAGACAAATTCAAAGTGTCACACCACCCTGATAAACACAATAGTTTCATTTTGTGAAAAGGTCTTCTAAATCAGGATAGCTGTGACAACGATGTTTAAAGTGACATGCTTTTATAAAGTTTTCTCATTAAAGGCTCACAGTTCTTCTGGATGCAATTTGAGACAACTTACCCTGTCTCAGCAGGTAAGACATCATCAAGCAAACTGTTATCAACCCAACAACATTGGGCCACAAACATCACAACCCAAAATGAAGCAGTGCAACCATTGCACAATTTAGCACTTAATGGGGAATAAAGCTGGTAAAAGACCTCTTAGGCTGAAGACTGAGCTACTTTCACAGTCTCATGACCAGCTAGTCTCACTTACAGTCTCCTCAAGGAATTGCTTTGCTTGCCTTAATAAAGCAGCACAGCTTTGCACCTCCAGATCACTCTTTTTCTACATCACTTAAAGCTGGGGAACCACATGACAGGAACTTGATAAGGAAAGGCAGGAACATGGGTGGCAGGGCGGGGGAAGGGAGTTCAGCACAAGAATTTGATGCTACTGCTTGTTTTCTAGATAGCTCCTTGCCATAAATTCTCCTTGTGCCCACCCCACTAGATCTGCCACACAAGGCAGCATTGGACTTCTACTTCATTGGTCTGTGGCAGTTTTATTAACACTGGATCAAGCAACTATCAAAGATCTAGACAGTTGACAACTAAGTGGACAGAAAGACACATACTAATTCCTATAGATCAGATACTAAGAATTGAACAGCACCAATAAAAAGTTTCATTCGCTGCCAATCTACTGCAGTCTGCAGAAAACAATGCCATTATTATGGTCAGTGACACCCAACGTCACAAAACTGCTTTTTATGAGTATACCATTCTGCTGTCAGACTTCTGTACTTCTGAAACAGAGTCCTAACAGGCCACACTGAGTAGGACTACAGCAGTTCTCAAAAGCTAAAAAGACTTGAAATACTGCTGCACTCAAGCTGCATTTCTGCTTTTGAGTAAGAACAGCTGCATGACTGTGCATCATTAGCATGCTAGCAGATAGTGCTTTGATACTCAAGTCCAGAATACAGATTTGTTCAGCCTGTGGTTGTTTTCTACGCCTATTAAAAAGCTCCCTCCAGATAAGACACAGTAAGAAGTTTCAGCAGAGATCAGCAACCTGTTTTGTCCAACACTTAATGACCACAAAATAAAACAGCTAAGTTTTGCTTGGTTTCCAGACTTACAAGCAACACAAACACTTGCTTTCTCTGTTATCGGATCACTCCTCCAGGGTCCTGGAGCTCGCAGTTCAGCAACTTCCTGACTCCAGCACAGCTCAGCTCTCAACACAGCAGCATTTCCCTCCATTTTCCTCCTAGAGATCCTCAAGAACCACCATTGTACTCACTCCACCTGCATCTTAACATTGACTGACGACAGAGCTTAGTACTGCTCTCTAAAGTAACCAGAAGTTCATCAGGAAGGCTCTACTTCAACTAACAAGGTCATACTAAAGGGGAAAAAAAACAAACACAAAACACTGCCCCACATAACCACCTGGAGGTCACACCAGTGAGCTGAACTTGATGCAAATTCCCACTAATCCTGGGATTAGCAGGCTGTGCAACAGTTTTAAACTTGCTCCTTTAAGTGAGGAACTCAACTGTTAAGAATTGGAGAACCAGCCAGTAACTTAATTTTGTTCTAAAGAAAAATCACACTAAACTTTTTCAGAAGAGCTCATCATAACACAAGGCCTGAAGAGGTCTGTGAAGGAAGCTCCTGCCCTGTTGCTGCTCAAGCCTGGAACACTGTCCCTCCACATCCAGGTGGATAAACCGATCAGCTGGCAGTCACTAGACCTGCTGTACTACATGTAAATAACGCATATTTATTTGACTAGGGACAACTGTGACCCACTGGTATAACTTTATTTTTATTTAAGATTAGCTTAGAACTCACCTAGTAAGGACAATTCTTCACTGAATACCCCAGCTATTATATTGTCACTTCAGGAAACAGGAAGTCGATTCTAAATTTTACCCTGTTCCAATAAAATAAGCTCCTTAAGTCCAAAATCCTATGAACACTTAACCAGGCTACAGTCGAGAAGAAATAGCATTTAACTTTTTTTTTAGGCTACCATTTCAGTGGATCTGAAGTGACCTTGCCACCTACACCTGCAGGTCAATCTAGCAGTACCTTACATAGTCTTGTAAAGCTTTGAAGATTTAGGGGGTTTTTTGAGTATGCTCGACTCCTTAAGCAGTGTTTCTAGTTTAAGTAGCCAAGTGCCTTTAAGAGTTGCCTCTCAAAATTCTCCAAGAACCGCATCTTTACCAACAAACTTATCTAGTCTCACTAGCAGTTAAAACCTGCACATCTCCATTCCCCCTGCAGCTGCTTCTTCCTCCTCCTGTTCAAGCATGAGTGCTTGTGAGGTCACGCAATGAACATTCACATTAGAAAACCACCTGTTCTAATTAGGTTTATGCTACGTCCATTCTTCTACTTCCCGTACGATCACTTGCACCAAAAAAGGGGGTGGCACAGAAGTGAGAATGAACAGCTGAAAAAAGGTGTAGGATCATCTTTCAGCATGAGCACTACTCCAACTGTTTCAACTATGGCATTAAGGTATACTCAGATCTGTTACACTGTTAGTATCTCTCTCCTTTCTCCCCTACGTACCCTTGAACTCGTCAGTACGTTCTTAAGACTAAACATAAACAGCAGTGTTTAAATAACAGGTCTTAGCAAAAACGGAGACCACATATACAAGCACAGACTGGCTATTGCTGCAAGTCAGAACCACACGTCTAACTGCTGAGAACATCCAACCAATTAAAATCTTTATTAAAAGAATGTTAGTTCAGTAGAAACTGTTTCTCTCTCTGATAGGCTACATGTCTGTTTTTACCCAGTCTCCCTCTCCTTTCCTTCCCCCCCCTTTCCACATGAAGACACAGCTGGCATCAGACTGGCCTTTGGGCAAATCCCCTCCCTTGAGGTTTCAGTTTCCAAGCACATTTATTTTTTTAACTCATGTCCTGCTGCAGAAGTAATTCAGAATGCATCAGTCTTTGCTTTGAGACTGCACCGCAACACTGCTGGAGTTACCATTTCTTTGAAGAAAACTAATACTGCTTCCCTGAGAATAGTTAATAGAATGACCTTCAAACAAACAAACCGATACTGTGAGATCATTAAAACTTGCCTTCATTTCTGTAGCTTTATAAAAAGCCTCAATTCACCTCAATTCAAGCACTGCTGCAATAAGATACCAGTACACAGACTTTCAAAGCATTTAACTTCTTGATTTTTACAGCAAGATCTGGTATTAATGGGAGCTACCTAAAAGGATGTCTTAAGAATTAAAGCTCTAGTCGCCACAGTTCAGCTTTCATAACCCAGGTATTCTATATACTAAACTACTCTATAACCTAAGCATTCAAACTGCTCCCTTACCTCGAGACAGGCAACTACTCCTTCTTTCACAATTATGCAATACATGTCTAAATGGAAGAACTAATTAAGTAGAAATGCATTTTTTCCTCATCTTTGATTTAAATTAATTTTCTTAATTTAACACATCTGCAATGGGATAATCACAATGTCAGGTCCTAAATAAACCTATCCTGTATCAAAAGAATCATTGTACACTGCAAGCCTCTCTGGAAGCTTCCATTATAAAGGAAGTATTTACCTTGTGTCATACTGTGCCCACACAAGGAGAATCAGTAATCCAGTCATTTAAATGTTTGATCAACACTCCAACTGCCTCCTCATAACACTATTTCCAGTAAGCCTGTTTTGTTTTTTTTAGTAAGAAAAAAAAGAAAAAAAAAGAGTCTTATAAACTCTAGGACTCAAGAATCCTGCTCTCTGTAGTAGTCTGCACACAACAAAATTGGTCGGTGGCACACTCAGCTGACAGCCATCACCTGACACTCGAAGGGAGGAGGCTGTTCTTTTAGAAAGCAGAGCTTATATCCTAAAAGCTAAGCTTAAATGAGACTCTGAATTTTTAAGAGCTTTGCAATGTGTCATCCTTAATTACTGCTTCCTTCATTTTCTTCCTGGTATCCTTTATATAACCTACAAAGGAAAAATGTAGCACTATTAGATGCTTCCAATCCTGTTCTTCTACCCCTCCCCCACATAACACAGAGATGCCCTGCAGGCTGTATCTGCAACTCATATGGACTACTTACAGGAGCTCCCAAGTCCCCAGTTGGTTCTTATGCAACTGGACTCCACCTCACCAAATTACTTATGTAACACATATTAAGTAGCATCTATTAGACAGGAGTCTTCTATGTTAGTCATATACCCGGTAACTTTCATTCCAGTTCTCACACTACACAGCCACCAAATATTTAAGCTTCATCCTCCATCAAGTTACTACTGCAGGGAAAAAAAAGAAAAAAAAGTCCTATCTGGGGACAAATTAAGATCATAAAAACTGCTATGAAACATTTTTAAATTACACAAACCACCACCATCAAAGCATCAGCAATTTTAACTGTTAATTTGCTCCTCAGGTTAGATATGCAGAGGCTAAATTTACACGCTGCCACACAAAAACAAGAACCAGCATTGAATTTCTTTGAGAAGTGAACCCCACCCAAATAGGAACATGAGTGGTACTCCTTAAAAGAGAAAAAAAAAAGCACTAGGATTGAAAAAACATATTTTTCACCCCCCCCATCAGAATACTGAAGTAATATAAAAGAAAAAAAAAGGCAACCCAGAAAAATATATTTACCAAGCTTCTAAGCCTACCCAAACCTGTGGGACAAGTTCATTTTCACATGACTCTCAGAAAGTAAGACATGGGGCATTTTCACGATATTTGCATACCATAGTTTTCATTTTCACCAAGTATATACTTAAATCCCCGTGTTAAAGACACAGGCCATCTGCGGCCTAACTTTGCAATACACGCCACGTTACCCCACACGTAAGCTGCTCAACTCCTACAACAGACTCCAACACATAACTAAGCGCATATCGATCCAGCTTTCCGTAAAGAAGTTCTGTTCAAACAGAATAAGTCATTAACAGTTCACTGACTGTTCCTCAGCCCCCCCCGCCCCGTACCCCCAGCAAAGCAACACTGGAAATGCGACGACCTCCTCATCATCAGAGCAACTCCGCACGGCCTGCACATACTCCTCAGCTGCTTTAGTGAGGCTACTTAAACAGCGCTTGAACTGACTCTGTCAGTAAATTATTCCGGGGAACCTTACAGATTAAAAAACGCTCTCGCACAGAAGGGGAAGCCGAGCGGGAGGCATTTACGTTGGTACCGCCGGCTCCTACAGCCGGGCGGAGCGAAGCGACTTTCCCTTGCGGGTGGGTGAAGCCTGACGCAGGAAGGGGGCGGAATGGAAAAGCTTCCCCCAAGCGCAGCAACGCCCTGGCGATGGGTGGAGAATGAGAAGAGGAGCGAGAACCTTCCTCGGCGGCTGCTACACCCACCCCCTCCTGCGTTAGGGAAAGGGGGGCAGGGAAGCGGGGGAGGGGGGGAGACAGCGCAGCCTCTCCCGGGCAGCAGCCGCCGCCGCCGCCTTGGTCCGCGGCCAGGCCCCAAAGAATGCACCGCGGTCACATGACCTCCGGCGGACGTGCAGCTCCCGTCCCTCTCCAGGGAGCCCCGGCGCCATCTTGCACTGACGCAGTTACAAAAGCAGGCGCCCCCGCTCCTCTCCCGCTCTCCCCCCGGCTCCTCTCCTCGCAGCCCCGGCGCCGTTTGGGAAGGAGAAGCCCGAGGCCTGGCCCTGCTCTCCCTTTTCACCAGCTCTTCGGGGGGTTCCCCCGCCCGTGGCGTCCTCCCTGGCGCCGGGATCATGGCGCCCGTTTTCTCCCTTTGCACCAACCTCCCCCGGCAGCTCCCCGACCCTGCCCAGCTGCGGCTGCCCCTGCTGCAGCATGATGTCACCGCCAGCCAATGGGGCGGCGCCGGGCGGCCCGTCTATTGGCTGCCGCGCAGCTCCCGCCCCCCTCCTGACTGGGTCTCCGCCGCGGTTCGCTGCGGAGCCGCAGCGCCAGTGGGGGAGGGGAGGGGGGGGGGGGGGGAGGGAATAATAAAAAAAAAAAACCATAACAAAAAAAAACAAAA
>VXBW01002121.1:485836-543690 GCA_013400375.1 Thinocorus orbignyianus | reverse complement strand
CGAGGCAGGGTAAGAGCTGCCAGCCCAGCTTTTATCTGGTGCCCCGAGTTTGCGCACTGAAGGAGGCTCGCTCAGCCCCTGGTGGGCGTCGAACGAAACCCCAGCCGCCGCCTCCCCTCCCTCAATCAGCCACAGCGCTGGAGGGGCTGAAGCCGGGCAGGGGAGGCAGGGCGGCGAGCGGGCACAACAGGAGCTGGGAGGGGACACGGCGAGAGGAAAGAGGAGCTCGGTGCGGACGGCGAGAAGCCGTGTGGGCCCCGCAAGGCTGAGGGAGCCCCTCGCCCCGCCAGCTCCCGGGTGAAGGCAGACCGTACCCGCTTCCCGGGGAACCCTGAAGGGGAAACTGGGCTCGTCCTCCTTCCCTGCAGAAAAGAAACGCCTTCAGCTAGTGCTGTCCCACTCGCTCTAAGAAAAGAAGCTCTTTCCCACTTGCCTTAAACGCTTCGGGGAGGATTCTCAGCCTCGAGTGCCTTACTGACAGGAGAAGTTCGGGCAAAACCTCCCATCGCCCTGATCGGGTCTCGGTCAAAGCTCCTGCTCCTTTCTCCCCTTTCTCGCCTCCCTCCTTCCCGCCCCTCCAAGTAAGCTCCTCTGCCCGTGTGAGACCCGGCGCCTCCGCCCGGCTTTTCGCCTACTTCGTGGCGAAAATTTACCCCTCGGGTTGAGATTCGTACAGAATAGGTACGCGGAGAGCAACGGCGGCCGTAAGCAGGAAGCCGGAGGTGGGGGGGGGGAGCAGCTGAGGAGGGAGTTTTGGCGTTTCTGCCTCAGAGGATGCAGCTCTGAGTCAGACATCCTCCCTCCCCCCCCTCCTCCGGCAGCCTGGGACGGAGCCCCTGCCCCTCCCCCGCGGTCTGCGCCTCCGGGGCTGCGGATCGCCCCAGCTGCGGCCGCCCCTCCTCCGCTGCCCTACTTCCCCCCGCGCCTCCCGGGCAGCCCCCCTGCCCAACCCCTGCCGCAGCCTGGTGTCTGGGCCGCGCCCAGGCCCTTCAGCCGCTCGGCGCAGGGCGCTGTTGCAAAATGGACCCTGAGAGCTCGGCGGCGGGCGCGGACCGCGCTCCCGGCCCGTAAGCAAAATGGCGGCTGTTTGGCTTCGCCTTGGTAACCCGGCCCCTGCCAGGCGGGGCGGGTGAGCCCCGTGCAGGGGGAGGGAGGGGAGAGCGGACGCCATTTTCCCAGAGAGAGCCAGTGACATAGAAGGGAGCGTAGGAGGCTGAAAGGAGGGAGACACGGGAGCAGCGGCGGCAGCGGGGTTTGTACACAGGTCCTAAGGCAAAGGCGCTTCCGAGCTGGTCCCCGTAGGGTTCTGCGCACTGAGTTAGGTTTGGGGGGAGGGGGGGTGTCTCCTCTTTCCNGGACCGCGCTCCCGGCCCGTAAGCAAAATGGCGGCTGTTTGGCTTCGCCTTGGTAACCCGGCCCCTGCCAGGCGGGGCGGNGGCGCTTCCGAGCTGGTCCCCGTAGGGTTCTGCGCACTGAGTTAGGTTTGGGGGGAGGGGGGGTGTCTCCTCTTTCCTTTCTTTCCCTTTTCTTTCTTTTGCCAGAGCCTGCTGAGGGCTGAGTCCTGCCTAGGGTAGGGATATCCGCAGTGGGGCTGTTGCATTGTTTTGGTTGGGATAGAGAAGGGGCTCAGCTGAGGGGTGCTGCTGCCTGGCCTGTGACCATTACAGGTGAGTCTTGGGGTTATTACCAGCGTATTCTGCTGTGGGTGCTCCGGGGAGGGGGGGAGGGGGCGGCAAAAAGGGAGCGAAATGCGACGGGGAACGTCTCCTCACCCCCGGGGTGAGTGTAACTCTCTCCTGCGTTGAAATGCCTTTAAATTCTGTTTAAGTTGCCTTGAATTTGTTTTTCCTTTTGTGGGGTTTTGTTAAAAAATGGCAGGCTGTCGCTATATCTTGTGAATATGGCGGGTTACTGTAACTGGAGGAGCTGAGGAGAATTTTTTGGCAGTTATGCCAGATTTATGCATTATGCTTGGAGAAAGAGCCAAAAAGGGCTATTATGTGACAACATAGGCTTCCTTAGGCTGGTGGTTTTAAGAACGAGTTTGTGCGTTATTGGGACTGCGTATTGAGTTTTATGAAGCTGGGGGAAGCCTATTCTCTTCCTCCATCCTGTATATTTTTGCTTTGTGGTACTAAAATGGCTCGTTATAGGCCTAATCTCTCTGCCTTCCACACCCCCGCCTCCTTTCCTCCCTCCCTGCTAATATCTCCGCTTCGTGGTGTAACCTGGACGAAGGGAAAGCAGTCCTCAGGAGTTTCTCTGCCAATTTAAAAGGGGATCATTCTCTCCACCCCCTTTCTTGAGGGTGTAAGTAGTTATATTGGTGCATCCCTTTCGTGCTTTAGTTTCTGCAGCCAGCCTCCCTCTTCCCTGGGTGGCATTATCTCAGCCTTTTCCATGAAGAAACACACGTCGGTGGGGTAGACCCTGCTGCTGCAGACACAGGGGAGGAGAAACAAACGGTTCACTGTGTAGTACTAAATAGGGTAGAGAAACAAAATATAGCCTGGTTATAAAGGTCCTGTATTCCCCCATACTCAGCCATTAGGGAATGTGCGCTGGGTGCAAAAGCCCTGAGGTCCCTAAAATGCTACATACTACGTGTCGTTAAAAGCAGAAGTTTAGCACTTCATCTAGATTTAGGAATGTTTTAGACTGTTTATTTACAGTACCTTAAAGGAATAATAACGAAACGTTTTTGTTACTCAGGGCTCAGATCAGAGAAAAAGAAGAGATATGCGTGGCTGTACTGATAATGTATGTTTAAGTGATTACAATCACTATACTTTTAAAGTTACTTTTCGAAAAATGTGGAGCAAATTTTTTAATTTCCCTCTTTTGTCCTTTAGAGATTCTAAAAATGGCGGCCTCAGGCTGATGTTGTGGTAATCTAATCAGCTCGGGTCCTCCACACCCCATGCAGTGCGTTTGTCTGCAGCATATTAGGGCATTATTATGTTTAAATGGAAAGACTCTTCCCTTCAAATAACGTACAAAACATCTCTTGACTTTACTGCGATTTAAAAATGCTGTGTTCCAGCTGATTAATTTTATTGGTTATGTGTGTGAAAGGCAAGTGAACGAGACCACTCTTGTCAGGGAGAAGGGGGGGTGGAAAGAGGCAGCAGACTGGAGCGGCTCCTCTGAGGGGTGTGTGTGGCTTGCTGTGAGGTACTGTGTCTCTCGGTTTAATAATTTGGAAAAGCTCCCGCGTTTGTGATGGAGACCCTGGATCTGTCCGTCCTACTAACGACGTAAAACCAGTAATAATTAGCAAAATAGTGGATTAAGATCGCTGGAACGGTCAGCTAAATTCTTTGTGGAATCACATTCGTGAACGTCACGTTCACCTTCCAGTGAATACCTTTGCTGGACATTGGGGTAGTAATTCCGTGTATTCATAGTCTGAGAGTACTAAAATAACTTGCGGAAATAATGCATGTGAGATTGTAACCTGTTACTTTATTAAGATGCTGAATTTCTTCTGCCACCATGTAATCTTGGTATTACATTTTTTTCTTCTCTTTATTTTATATATTGCTGTATAAATTGTATGTGTATTACTACGTGTACAAATACTGAGGGAAAGTGCAGTTCTTAACGTCTAATTTTTTTCCTAAATGAAATATGAACCTTTTAGTATCACCACTATAAATATGTTTGGGTGGGGGGAAGGGAGGTCACAAGGATTTATTATTTGGTAGTTGGTGTAGTATACTCTGATACAAACTGTGGAGGCTGCAAAACTGTACGTTTTAGAAGACAGAAAAAATTAGTTTGTTACTTTTTTTTTGGTATGCTTGTATTTAATCTTGTCCTTGGTTTAATGAGGTATGAAGTGCTATTCTTGTATAACTTTGGAACCTTCTGGATTTAAACAATCAGAAATGAGGTATTGAAATGGCAAAACTGTCTCTAATCTCTGAAGAATTTTAGTTTAAATACCATTTAGAAGCCCTGATGTGTGGTTTTAAGGTATGCCTAAGCTTGAATAGTAAGATAGCAAGACTTTGAGTGTTGTTAATGTGTGCCGATGTTTTGAGGCCAAAGGCTCAGTGATTTCAACCACCATCAAATGATGCGTTAATAGTCCAGTAATGCGTGCTCCCATCATACCTTCCGTATTTATATAGATTCTATTCTTCTAAGAAACTGTGTAGTGTCTGTTGATGAAAAAGTGCACGAGTAAGATTCTAATGGGTGTAAGGGCCTTTTTGGATGGTTTTCGCCTTTTTCTTTCCTCTCCTTAGGTTTAAAGCTCCTGATCTTGTGATAATTTTTTTTAACATCATGACTTAGAGGGCTCTGCAGTCTAACTTCATGGCCTCAGTCATGTTCTCAAGCAGACATCAGATTCAAGATTAAAGTAAAATAAACATGTAAACTTTACCGGAAGTGGGTTTGGGGGGCTAAAATGAAATAAACCCAAAGGTTGAGATATTCATACTCAAATTTTACAGCTTCTAGTTTGTGAATTTTATGCACTGAGAACCTCTTGGGAATTTTGAAATCTTCCAGAGTTTTCCTGTGTGAGTTTCAGTGACTCAGTTTGCCTATGTGACTCAGTTTCTCCATCTGTAAAAACAGATCTGTGCTCTAAGTAGATGATATTAAAAGGAAATTCTACTTTTTTCTTTTGTTAAAAAAATTCCATTGATATGTTAAAGCATATTCATAAAAAAATTGATTACCCCTCCCCCACAACTAATGAAAACTTCTTGAAAGAGGGAAGATTTAAAATCTAAATCTTTTTTGTTTTCCAAGAGACATTTCTGATTTACAAATACTGTGTTATAAATGCAATAATATGGACTGCAGTTCTAAACCAGTTTATGTATATTCGATCTTTTCATATCTAAAGGAAAAATCTGCTTAACTGTCACTTAAACCTTTGGGTGAGCTTCTTTGCCACCTGGGAAATTTCAGAGGAGAGATAATGTTGACTTTTTAGACTATATCTAGGGAGTTTCTCATAGCACCAAAATTCAGAGTACTTCTAGGAGTTGCATTACCTCACATCTTTGGTAAAGTTTCAGCACACACAACTCTTAATACTCTGTTGGAAATACAGAAATTGGTGTCACAGGGAAGGCTGTAGTGTCTCACTACTCCTGATCTTAGGTTGATTTAAGCAGTGTTAATTTTGTGTGCATGCTAATACTAATTTTATTAAGGACTATTTGTGGGACTTAGTTAAGGAGTGGTGTATGAAATTGTAGAATTGTGGCTTTGTTCTAAATAGATTAATGTAAATGATTTAATGAAGGTATTTTGCTGGTTTTGTGTAACATTAATAAAATTGAATAGGGGGGTGGTAGGTTGGTGAAGATATAAAACTTCATTGAGGCTTCTGGAGAGATCCTAGAGAAGTCCATCTATGCCAGTGGCTTTCCAACTTCGATACAAACAAGCATTTTTGAATCTCTCAAAAGCAAATTTTATTGGACAGTACTTTTGGAACAGGTACAGCGTTTAAATGTTTCCACTGTGCAAAAAGTAGTTTTGATTTATTGTTAAGAATGAAACTTGAGGCATCTCTGGGGAAAAAAAATAATAGATTACCATATGTAGAATGTGGATTAAGAATAAACCCACCCTTTTTATTCTTCTAAATTCTGATTATTTAAAATATTAACTGCAGTGGGCTTTTGAATAGTGCGGGATGAGTTTTTCTAAGTACGTCAGTGCTCACATTTTCTTACTCAACCAAAGAATTGTACTCACAAAAGTTAAAAATCTCTTTGAGGATCCAGAATTCTGCTTGTGACCTTGATACTGCAGAAAAACCTCCTATAGTTGTGTTCAAAGGCAAAACTGTTGTTACCTTTAAGGCATAACAAACAAGTTATTTAAAAGAAACCTTGTCAAGGTTTCATATGCTTGCTAGGAGATACTGAGATTATTTTTATTTCCTCTTACAAATCTTAATATATTAATGTGGTGTTAATTAAACAGGCAAGGTTTTAAGCTCTGCTGGTTGTTAGAAAATTTTAATAATTACCTGCAAACCTTTGAAGATAGTTTTGTTATACAAAGTATATTTTTTAACAGGCTTGACTTAAATGCTTCTTATCTTTATTTTTTTAAATTAAAATAGTTGTTAAGAAATGTGGTAAATCACAGCGTCCACTCAAGTTACATATTTCAAAAGTACAAATGAAGAATATATTGAAGTACCACACAGACTACATCCTGAACGAGTGAATTGTGTATTTTAGGTTTGCATATTTTATTGCAGGAGTGCTATCTCTGCTTTCATGTGATAGTTCATACACTCCCTAGATGGAGATGCAGTATTGTAAAACTTAGGTGAGACTTGCAAGGGCCCCAGCAAATCTTTTTTTTTTTTTTTTTCCTGATTTTGCAAATCAGGCTAAGTATGAGAATGCCAAAATAGTATTAATCCTAGTTTTAGAATTTAGTTTTAAGTTAACATATTAATTAGGCGTAAAATGGTAAAATGTCACAATGCAGGCTCTGGCCTAGGAAAGCTTTTTCAGTTTTTTTTTTTCTCATTTGTTTTTATGTTCTGTGTATTGCTTTATGGTGTTGTAGACTAGGTAATCATTCACTATCACATCTCTACCTCAAAAATAAATTGCCATAAAGTTCAAAGACAAGGTGATAAGGCTAGACTTTAATGACGTTATTGTACTTTATATTACGGCTTCAGAAGGAGGACCTGTAATCTATTGTCCAGCGTTGGTTATTTCATCAGTCACAGAAAGTGATGAAATTAATATCCTGTCTTTACAAAGTGAGAACAAAATATGTAGACAGGATGGTAGGCTTGGGTTTTTTACCCTAATGATCTCTGAATATTTAAGTTTGGTGTCTGTTACTCTTAACTCTTCTAACTTGACTAGGTCTAAAACCACTTTTTTCTTTACCAATGGGTGATGTTCTTAACTTGTCTTGAGTAGACAAAAGGACCTAACTCCTAATTAGTATAGTTAGAATGGGGCTGTGTTTAAAACCATATCACAAGACAGATGATATTCCAAGTCTAGACAGTTAATCCTGTCTTAACTGTTGGTTTAAATAAATTTTTCCAATGAGGAATGTTTTTGGTAGGTTCTACTGAAGGTGAAGACTTCAGAATTACAGCAACGTAGTTGTAGCTTTTGGGGAAGGTATAGAGAGGTTACATCTCTCACTTGGTTTCTAAACCTATCATTTTAGAACTGTGAAAGAAACATGAATAATTTTATATAAAACCAATAAAAAATGCAATAGTTTTTTTTACTTGTGAGGACAGGATTCTTCCATCAGCTGCTTTACCAAGTAACACTACTAATTGCTCTTTTTTTTTTTTTGCTTAGGGTAGAAACAGTTGATGGGACTCTTATTCTTTAATAACATTATGCAGGATTTTTATGAATGACTGTAGTGGTTTTATATAATGTTCATTCTCTACTGTCTCTTACTTTCCAATCACATTTTCTGTACTAGAAGAAATTAAAGACAAATTCTGCATTTTTCTTTTTTTAACCCTTCTGTGTGGCAGTGGTAAAGTTAAAAGCCGTGTTTTGTGCTTCCATTGCTGGGCAGAATTCCTTTGTTGTGTTTATTCAAAGATGGCATATTTCATATCTTTGTTACTACAATTAAAAATACACACTGATACCGCATTTGAAAACACAAAGTATGAAGCTACAAATGCACAGAATCCAAGCTTCTCAACACAAAACAGTCAACATAATTTTGCAATATAATAATGATGGAAAATGAAACAGTTTTTGTTTTCTTTAAAGTAGGAATGATCTTTTGATCTTACAAGTTTAAATTTTTTTTGTTGTCCTTGAATGTGAGATAATCCCTCTCCATTTGTTCCCTCCCCCTCTCTTACCCTCTTCCTCCCAAAATTTTAGCAAAGGATGTTAAAATACTACCAAGTTGTTACCAAGAAATATAGTCCAGGTTGAACTGTGGTTAAAATTACGTAACAGTTCTTCTAACTGCTAGAGAGAATTAAAGTTTCTCTTTGAAAGAGCACAGCTTTCTGACTTGCTTGTGTTTAGATTCCTAGGTATAAGTGTAACAACTAGATGAATGTCTACAAACTGCTTCCACAAGTACAAGCTCTGTTGTGTTTTTCATACAAGTCAAATGCCACTGATAAGACAAGGAAGCCAGTTTTTGTAATCTGCCTAAGTGAAAACATACAAAAATAAAACTTTGCTTAGCTGAAATCTCAGACTTGAACAAGTCAAAAGAATTTACTGCTTGCGTAGCAGGTATCTAGTGATTAAAATAGGCTCCCAAGTCTTACTGAGCAGCATAGAAAAAAAATTACATGATGTCATGAAGTCATCAAAATATTTAAGTTGTTGAAGACAATACCCATGTGTATTTGTAGCTGCATGATTTCCACCACTAATCTCCTTCCCCTCTCCCAAAAAAGGAAAAAAAAAAAGAAAACCCCAAACCAACAGAACAAGAACCTTGCTACTTCTTAGGAGGAATGTTGGGCCTTAGAATTTGGACCTTCCAGTGACTGCATCACTATGAAATATACTGTTACATTTAATGAAAAATTAGTAGCTCATACAGTTGCACACATGACTTGCAGAGTATTCTTCCAGAATGTGAAATGTGTGTATTTGAAAAACACTTCATATTTTGAAATGTTGATGAAGAATAATAACATAAGGTAGCAGGTGTAAATTTTGTTTTCCTGGAGACCTACTGGTAAGTCATATATAGGCATTGTGTGTAAGCTTAATCAACAGTTATTTACCACTTTATGGTTGATGTAGAAAAATATTTGCGGTAAACAGATGATACAAAGAATAACTTAAAGCCAAGATCTTTTTAGTGGGGAAACTATTTGTTTTCTTAACCTTTGGGTTTCTATTTAAAGGAGTTTTACATCTCGCAGTGATATAGTATGAGACACTAGTGTTAGGTAGCTAGGATATACTTCTCTAAGCAATAAGCAATGTCGCTATCTAAAAGCTGTATTTTCCTCATACTTCTCTTCGTATGCTGCACTGGTCTTGTATTTTACAATTCCTTGACTCTCCAGATCAAATAATTGCTAATTTATTGAATGGATAGGGCTTTTTGTGCGTGGCTTATTTTAAGAACCATGGCAGTGTTTAGTGAACTTAGAGGCATTTAGGGATTGACTGTTGATTTCAATTTTGGGGGTTATTTTCTGTAAATACAAAAATAAAATCTGTAAGTGCAGTATTTTTCTTTATACATCTGCTTACTACTACTTTGATAGATTTCTGTTCAATTAACTAATTCTTACTCTTTCTGTAACTGCATTTACATTTCCCTTCTACCACTCATTCTTTTTCTCTTCCTAGTCCCATATTTTGTCTAACTTCCACTGAGAGAAGAAAAGGAGGAGTGAAGAGAGAGAAGAGGTAAGGAAAAGTCTTCCATGTTTTAATGTACTGGCATAAATCTGAGGAAGAGAGAGTGCTTTCCATTACTTCTTCAGGAATACTTGGGAAGAGCAGCACTCTTGGACCAGATAGTAAAGGGAAGATAGCCTACGGCCAGTGGAAACTAGTTCTTCTGTATGGCAGAAATTTTGCTGACACACTGATTCTACATTTTATACTTAAAAGAGCAGCTTTCTTTCCACTGACTAGAGTTGCTCTAGTGCTTGTAATGACCTGTGTACTGAAGAATTGATACTTACATGATGGAAAACCACATATTTTTTATGCATGAATCTTGAATACTATGGAGAAGGCAGACTTTATTTTTTTTCTTCTAGATCGTCAACTGAAGACTTAATTAATGAAGTTTGGCTGTCGTTCCAAACATGACCAAGGCTTCTTTTAAATGTAAAATTCTGTGTTTATTATATCAGGATGTTAATAAGTATGATAATGAACTCGTCGCTTGTTCTTACTCGGCACTGAATTAAAAGCAAAATAGTAGGAGGAGCCTTTGTAGTAGTTTGGCTATAATAACCGTGTTTCTTAAATAAGTTTGTTTAATGTTCAGTAGATCTCTGTCAGTACAACAAATGACTTAAAACAAAAATTTGATGGAGTTAGGAACTCGGTACCCTTGAGACCTCTGAAGCTTAATACAAAACTAAAAAGGGATTGAAAGGGGCAGTTATGAGCAATGTCCTGGAAGAAACAGAGAGGCAGCATCATGATTTTTGAAATTGTTTTTTGTTTTTTTTTTTCCTGACTGAGAGGACATGTGAGGAGGAGGTGAGGTGGACCTACAAATTGCAATTTGTAGGTCATTGGTCATTGTGGATGGCATAAGAGGTTGTTGAGGGGCCTTTGAGTGAGTCCAGGACCAGTTAATGTTGAGGAAGAAGGGGAGGAAGGTACCACTATGAGAGCGGTATAGAGAACATTAAGTCAGCAAGAAAGCTTGGGCACAAACTGCAAACATACAGGAAACCAGATCAATTTTACAACAAATTGTTTCTTCTGTGGCATTTGCAGGAGTTGGTGTTAATGCGTCCTAATTTGTATATTGTGTCTGAGTGTGCCTACAGTGTCTTACTTGTGCTTACTACCCTTTTTTGTCTCTGCACAAATTTGAAGAATATTGCTAATTTACCTTTTAGGTTGCCATAGAGAGCAGCAAACAATAGCAAAGGTCTGAATTTGGGCTCATAGCTCTTTCTAAACCTGAATATATCATACTGCAGCTGCCATGCTACAACATTTGGAAGTTGGGTTTCCCTTATAATCTCTTAGCAAAATCTTTACCATGGTAGAGCATGTTAGGGGAAATGGAGAAAGAACTTCTTTGTGGGTGAGATTAGTCATGTATTATTCATGTATTCTCCTTCTAGGTCTGATTAAAGATGTGTTACTTCCTTAGAAACAAACAGCAGTAAATAAATATTCAAATTAATTTGATATGTATTTATGCTATGTATATATGCACTGCATATATGTTTTTCTGGGTTGCTTTGTGTGTAGATACGTACATCTATATATATATGCACATGTACATGTAGTTCGTTATTTGAAGGATATTGAGAGTATACCATTAAAATGACAATTCCTATTATTACTTTTCCAAATAACTTGTATAGCAAAGCTGTTAGTGCTCAGAGTAGTAATAGAAAGCAGAAGTTTAGGAAAACATTCAATATTTAATATATTTTTTTTAGTAAAATCATCTTAATGTTTTCTTCTTTCTTCTCATCTAAAAACCTCCTCTAAAAAAAAAAAAAAAAGAGGAAAACAAAAATGAAAATCAAGATTGTAGGCAGGGAAGCCAAGATAGAAAAGCTCAGTCTGTTGGCTCTGACAGTTCAGAATGGTAGGTTTTGCACTGGATTTGTGGACTAGGGCACTTAATTTCTGGGAGCATATTTACTTAGAAATTTCCCCTGAATGTATTGTGCTAGGACATAGTTAGAACATAGTTGTATCAAGTTTTCTTAGGTCTGTTCTTCTGGATTTCTTTGTGGAAAGGGTGGTTCCCATGAGCACAGGTTAAAATTGTTGGCCTGTAAACCTGAAGAAAGGCATGACAAGAATCGCTTTTCCAAATGATTGCAAAACGTGTATACACATATGATGTAATCGGGCGGGGGGAAGAGGAAAATGTTTAGGTTGGATACTCAATAAAAGGCAAATCATGCATGGGATGTGTTTTTAAGTGCTTGTCCTCTAAATTCTGTTTTTTTCCCTTTTTTTCTGGTGTATGTAGTAGGCTTGGTTTGATGTCTCCCAATTAGAGGTTACTTATTAAAAGAAGCAGCTGTGGTTTTGTGTGCTGTATTGAGTACCAGCAATTCAAATGTTTTTATCCACCTCCCTTATAAACAAAGCATTTTTAAGAGGGAGGAAGTCCCCAGCACACCTTGTAGACTATTTTTCCTGTTGTGGTAAGAAAAATCTGTCTCTGTTACCTGGAATGACTAGTTTAAGTAACTAACACCAAGATCAGCAGGACTCAGCAGAGGTCTGAAAGCAGTAGTACCATCTTGGAAATCTTTGTATCTTGCCTGAAAGACCTTGTTGGGGTAGGAAACTTGTTCTAGAGTGATTCTGTGTGACTCTCTGGAGCCAGCCTGGATATGTAGTAGCATGAATTTTCTACTGGGAGCAAATGCAAGTTGGAGCTTTAGTTTGGGCTTAGTGCTGTCTTGAGTACAGGTAGACTGCTTTTACATTCAAATTGACTTGAAATTACACGCAGATTAGCATTTTGTGCTGATTGGACTGAAGGGTCTTGCTTGACTCAAGACTGTCACGCAGCTAGTTTGTGTATTTTATGTCTGCATCGTTTTTATCTTGTTATCTGGGAAGTCTATCTTTCTTCTTCTTCCTTGGTCCATATGTGAATGGAAGATTGTCTGTAGACTTGAGTTTGTTTCAGGAATTTCATCTGTTTGTTCTGGTAAGCTTCAAGTTAATTCCCTTCGATTTGTACACATCCCTTAAAAATGGATATATATGTATGCTTTGTACATTCTAATACTTAAAAACTACTCCAGGAAATTGTTGCTCACTTTTTGCCTGTAGTGTGTGAGGCAGTGGGTTTACTAGTACTCTTAGTTTAGCAAAAGAGAGCCTCTTCAGTGCTTGGACTCAAGGAAAATGATGCCCAGGGAAGTAGTTGAGTCATCATCCCTGGAGGTATTTAAAAGACAGGTAGACGTAGCGCTTAGCGTTACGATTTAGCCATGGTTTTTGTCAGTGTTAGGTTGATGGTTGGAGTCAATGATCTGAAAGGTCCCTCCCACCCTAGGCAATTCTATGAAATAAACTTTACTTAAACGTGGGGTGAACTGCCTGTTTCTCCAGAAGTTGGAAAACACAGGCCTGTAACTCTTCAGGAGATGTGGTAATAAATGAGAAGTTTCAGTGATAATTATTCATATTCGGTAAATTGATTATCGCTTTTACGGATTTTGTAATATGTATTTAAAGTTATATCATTTTGCTTTTAAGGACAGATGATTGGCATGTAGACAGGTTAGAAGGTTTTTTTGTAATTTCTTTCCTTCTAGTTATGTATATTTTATATATAGACCGTGTGAAGATGCAGAGAAGCCACATTATAGAGATAGTACTTTAGTTAGTATATTAATCTTTGTGCAGTGCCACTAGTTAAGGACTTTGAGGTAAAGTTGTGTGCATTGATATAAAAATCTAATTAATGATTTATCTTAAACCAGCCTTGTTTCCTCTCGTGAAATATACAAATTAATTATAAGCTAATCTAATTATAATTCCTTTTTTTTTTTCCCCGCCTTTTGCTCTGCATTTAGGGAGGCCTTAGTTATTCTCTCTGAAGAGGCATTCTGTGATGAATATCTGTGTCTTGAAATGTCTAGACTATATAACCTTTTTTTCCATTTTGTAATCATCAACAGGTGGTGATTGATAGAGACAATTGCTAGAAAAAAATTATTGAAGTTCAGGTGTATATTGAAGTCATAAAAACAGGAACAAAAAGGCTCAATATTTTTGTGGTGCTTAGTGATGTGAGAAACTTCAAGTAATTTAGCAATCAACTCATAAAATTAGTGTTTTGTATATGGAAAATTCTTAGATTTGGTTAAGAAATAACTTAGTCAGAAATTTAATTCATGATTTCACTGATGTCCCTTTATACATTAAAAAACAAATGTTGCACCTTGCTTTGTATTCTGTTCTTTATTCTTATAGTGGATTTTTTTCTTTAACTTTTTAATGCTTTTTGTCTTTATTATCTCTGGTATGACAACAGAATATGGAGGTTGATTTATGGGGAAGGAAAGACAAGGAGAAATGACATTTCTGTGTAAAAAGCTGTACTATGTACTAAATAATGTGTTAAGTTTTCTTTAATACACTAATAGTTGGTTAGTTTTCACTGATTTTTTTTTTTCCACTCTTCTAGTCTTAGTAGTGTTAGGTGTTAAGTATTTTAAAAAAAAAAAACAAAAAAAAAACAAACACAACCAAACAATCCTCCCCCAGCTTGTTGTGATAAGTATATGATATTATCTTGATACATAATTTTTTCTTTAGGATTTAAACATATTAATAATATTTTCCCCTATTTTTTTATCATTAAGGCAAAAAGTTGTCACTGGTGCTGCCACCATCTCTTACCTTTGATTTTTATGCTCAGATGAGAGCTTTAAGTATTCTTACATAGTTTCTAGCAGGCTTCTTGGTCCTATTTCCTCTTCCCTCTCCCTTCTTAAGAAGGGTTAAATGTATTGCAGAGGTGAGCTACCAGTGTAGAATATAACCATATGAGTTGTATCTTTCCCAATACAGCAAGTACTATTTGGTTTTGTCCTGCTTGAAAAATATCCTTCATTATTGATAAAAATAAAGGTTCGTCAGAGTTCTCTGATCAGGTTTATTGTTACTTTCTGTTTGAATATAAGTACTGGGAACTTGGTTTCTGAATCTGTACACAAAAATGCAAGTAAGAGTATTTAAATGTTTTTAAAAAAATAATTTTCTTACCTCCTTAGGAGAAAAAAAAGAAACAAAAAAAACTTGAGAGTGGTCATGTCTGGGCTCTTGACACTTAGAGGGGGTGATTGATAGCTAGGATTATGAAACCTTGTTAGAGTCATCTGGACAGTTTGGCTAGGCTTCAGGTTCTTATTTTTCAAGTGTATTTTCTGACTAGGTGATCTATCATCTGCTTGTTTCCTGAAGTTGTTCTATGTAGCTTGTGATGGTCCTACAAGAAGTGAGTGGAAGGAGGGGAAAGGTGACATGCTGATAAAGTGGGCCTGGAGTTCTGTTCTGCCAACATCTAATCATGGATTTGTTTTTGAATATTTGGACCCTGTAGGATTAGGTTCAAAAATACTGATGTAATTTCGGGAGGTTATCCATTTACCTTCTGATTCAAAAGCTGAGCCCTCTATTTTTGTGGTTGGTTGTTGGTTGTTTTTTTTTTTTCCCCTTCTCTGTGTACCAATGAAAAAGCAGCATGTGTTCTGATTTTTTTTGTTGTTTTTTTTTTCTTCTGCTGTCACACAATTGATCTTAAAAGGACATGGCAGAAAGGAAACATGTGGTCTTTGTTAGACCACAGAATAATGTTGTGTAAGTGGAATACCTCGGGGATAATGTGTAATTTATTTTCTGTTGTTTAATGCATAAATGATGTTCTTGTATAAAGTCACACAGATGAATAATTTGGAATGGTTTGTACTCTCGTAATTCTGTTGTTAGAACACAGTGCATTTTAAAAAATGGTTCTGTTATCATAAAGTGGATCATGAGAAGTATGGTGAGGCTTCAGGTATTTTACACTTGGTATGTCTGTTAAGTGAAAAAGCGCCTGTGTATTCTCAAGACAGAAAAAGAACTGCCATAGAAAATGTAAACCAGTGTAATTGAATGGTAAAGTGTGATAAGTTGGAACAGGTTGATCTTGTTCAAGATAAATGCTTTAACTAGATCAAACAAAAAGGTTTTTGTTTAAGATGAAAATTGTATCATTAGGGCCAGATAAACTTTTTAACAGCAGGTAAATAAAAGCAAAATTTCTTCAAATAGGGAATATGTTTTCACATAATAAAGCTGTGCTGGTGGAGTGGTAATGAAGAAAATCTGATAAGTCTAAGAAATTGCCGTAATTCTTTCAGAGCTTACAGTGAGTTATCACTAAAAGAGTGAGAGTGGGCTCTAACAGAATTGGAGGTCCTCTGCTGTTGAGATTAAGGTATGGTAGATGAGCTGCTTTGCCAGGTGAAGAGCTGATCATTGAATTTTGGACCAGCTGTTTCTATGTAGTGCCTTTTAACTATATGAGCATGAAATTAACTGGACAAACCAGTGTGGCCTTCCTAATTTTCAGATTCATGTACTATTTGAAGGAATACTTTCTTAAAACAGTAAGTTGTGTATAATCTGCTTGGATTGTAAGAAGACTTCTTCTCTAGCACCCTTCTTTCCACTCCTGGCCAGTTATTTAAATGCACCTAAAAAGGCAGTTTCTTAGAAGGCCATGAGTGACAGATTGTCAGAGTTCTGAAAGAATAAATGACTTGAAATAGATGGATACCTGCAGAAATTGGAAAGTAACATATTACGATAGCAGATAGTAATTTATGACTCATCTAAAATACCTAGCTTCAAAGGATAAGCAATCACTTTTAAGATTAGTAAGGAAGAAAGTTTCCCAGTGGATATAGTATTTTCTGTTCTGAACTTTCCAATTTTTGTAGTACAGTCCATTAGGAATACTGGAAATACTTTAGTGTGTTGTGACAACACTTCTGGTTCTGACATGATAGAAAGTAATATTTTTTCCTTCATCACAAATCCATTATCAGTGTGGTGTTGGTCATTGGATGGCCTGTAAGGTCATGGTTCTGTTAGTAAGTCGTCATTGTGTATTAAATTTGTCCTGGGTTGTTCCTGTCATCGCCCCTCCCCTCCACCTGCCCCTGTTAAAGGAATTTGTTGAGGATGACTACTTATAAATAATGAACAGTGTTTGAATTAACTTGTCTGCATAGGTATTGCAAGCCAGGTGACTGCCTGCACTTTTGCGTGCTTAACTACAGGCAAAGGAAAAGCATTGGAAGGTTTTCTGTATGTGGTGAAGATGTGAAATCTTAATATGGTAAAAAAATAATGAGGCAGCATTACAGTCATATTCTGCTTCCCTTTAGATGGAATGACTTATGTTTTGTGCTGTTTGGCAAAGTAAATTTAAGTTCCTAAAGTCTCTGATTTTATTCAGCGTAGATTAGTTTCTTGGAATTCTTGTGTTCTGACTAAGGCTTAAATATGTATTTCAATCCTTGCAGGAGGGGAAGAAGTTTATCTTGGCTCTGTTCCCATCTCTCCTGTTCTCCCCGCCTTCCCCTCCCCCCTTGATTTTTTTTTTTTCTTACAAGAGTGGTGATGTATTTGCTTGTTCATTGGTGATGGCTAATTGGGCCATGCATTAGCAATTGTTTTTCTATCTATACATATCTCTAAAAACATATTCATAACTCTCCTTTTTCCATGATACTTTGAAAAAATAAAAGCCCCAAATTTCACTTGATTCTAAGATTTGGTAACTGTATCTCTTCTTTCTGTGTTTCAGAGTAAAGACCACTTGAATATATGACACTTAGGTAACTGCAGTTTTTTTAATGTAAGTTTGCAGGTGTCATCACCCATGAGGCAGCTGTCTGAGGTTCTTTACTTCCATCAGTCTTCCTGGCATTTTTGCCTACGTTAATTTCCAGTTGTTACTCTGCCTGGTCAAAAGTGTTTAAAGAAAATTCAATTATGAAAAGCCACAGCACCAATCAAAGTAGTTTTAAGTGCAAGAAATGGCTATGTGAGAATCTTGATCCTGGGCAGTGGTGTCAAAGTGGGTACAAAAGAAAAAAAACTAAAATTTTGTTTCTAGAATTTTGTGATCACAAGAATTAAATTTCTACCATGATGATGATTTGTTAGCACAGTTGGTAGTACAACAACTCTTAAACCGTGATAGCAGATTTACCTGGACTAAAAGTGTTGAAGGTTTCATTTCAATTATTGGGAAGGAATTAATACAATTTTTTTTTTTACTTTTTCTGAAGAGAACTAAATGGTGAACTGAAGCTTAAGTTGTAGATGAGGCCATTCAAGGCTCTACCCTATGAGTAGAGTAGACTGTGTGGTGGCAGAATGAGCGTTCACTTAAACTCTTAAGAGTGACTTGGGGTTTCTTTTATGCCTGCTACTAAAAATATTCTATACCTGCTTTTGGTTTAACAGGTTTTTCTTGCTGCTTATTCCTGAAAATTGTTGTTTCTTTAATTTTATGCATAGCTACTGATGTATTGTGATGTTTGGAGTATTTGGTAAGAAAATGATCAGTGTTCAAACGAGGAAAGCGAGATATCCCGCTGGCTTGTTTGCTTGGTTGCTTTCTAGTTCATTGTATTTGGTGACTGATGCAATGCAACAAAAACACAATTTCTGCTATCTAGAGAAGGAATGAACTGTAGAAGGTCTAGGCACTGAAGAGCATGCCAAGATGTTTGATGTTAATTGCCAGACTTCAGCAGTAGGATAAAATTTAAGAAGTTAGAGAAAGACTTGGTGCCAGTGCACACCTTAGAGATGGCCTGTAAGTGCCACTTACCCTGAAGATACTGACTTTATCAATAAAAGGAGGAAATTCAGATTTAAATCCTCAATGCATTTCTGAAGTACTATGAAGTATTCTATTTTTTACTGTAGGCTTGTTATTTTTCTCTTGACAAGGATGAGTGTGTTGAAATATGTTGATCTCAAAACTGTTGGGCTTTCATAGACTTCAGCTAAGATACTGCACTTTGTCAGATGGGAGGAACGTATGTACTAGGCACTCTGTGTGCCTCATTGCAAAGCGTTCTTGCAATTTTGACATTTTGGACAGAGTTTGCAGTTATTCATTATGCAGGTATTGCAGATGGAGGTATTTTGCCTCATTTAGTTTGCTTCAAGTCACTTGTGGAAAACCATGCCTATATTAGGGTATAAAAATGCATTAGTTTACTTATCTGTGAATGGAGACAGCTGAGGTGTTACATACACTTCCTCTCCTGTATGAGGCTGGGTGTTCTTCCTGACCCAGAAAGAGGATTAGGAGACTAGTAACAACTGGTGCACAGGTCGGACTGTTGTATTGACCTGTGCAAGTGAAGCAGACTGGAGCTTTGCTCTACAATTAAAAACTATTACTGATTCTTTTTAGTTTGCTACTTAGAAGATTTGGGGGTTGGGAGGTATGTGGTGGTTTTTTTTTTTGAAGTGGCATCCAGTGGGTATGATGTGATCTATTAAAAAGAGATCAAAGTTGTTTCATACCATTATTGTGAATCATTAGAGTTATTTTAGTTTAAAACAGACAGAATGGAAGTTAGAGCGTTGTTTCCTTTGACAGCCTTAGTTTGATCCATGGACATTGAAAATTATTTAAAGTGGAAATCAAAACTGAACGATGGTCTCTAAGAAATACTTGAAAAATTCTATAATCTGGTTTCTATTGAAAATTGCTCCAACTGAGCTCTGACAATATAGAGCAGTAAGCAGATGTACCTGAGTTTCAGTAAGCCTGCCATAAATCTTTGTCACCTCACTGAACATGATGACATATTTTTTTTATCACCAATTTAAGTAATATTTTTGTCAGTTTGTAGTATTTTAAGTTCAGGACATAAGATGATTACACTTAAAATAAGTGTATTTGAAGTTTAAAACTTTTAAAGAAGACTTAATGCTTTCGTTTTACTTCTGTAAAATAAAACTAACCAAGTCATTGTGACAGATAAGTGTATTGACTTTAAAGTGAACTAATTCTTCTGCTTTTGTTTTGTTTTTTAACAGGGTTTGTGGATGCACTTAGATGTTTGCAATGAGCACTGTGGCTGGCATGCCCCAGTGTTTTGGATACCAATGCATAGGACTCCGTAGTAATCGAATTTATCAGAAACGAACGTCATGAGCATAGTGATCCCATTGGGGGTTGACACAGCAGATACTTCTTATTTGGAAATGGCTGCAGGCTCAGAGTAAGTATGTGAACGTAATTTGTAAGTTTTCTTAACTTTTTATTAGTTTTATTTTTTTCCCTAGCATTTTTGAATATAGTTGGAAAGGACTAGAGAGTATCCTTTTATTGAACATTTAATGACTTAAATTAGTAACTGTCACTTTATTCTTAAGTCAGTTTCTTCCTCTTCAGGGAGGGCAAAGGAGAGTTGCTAAACTGCTTGACAGATGCATGTTTTTCTTATC
The DNA here is from genome assembly GCA_013400375.1 of Thinocorus orbignyianus. Classification (NCBI taxonomy): domain Eukaryota; kingdom Metazoa; phylum Chordata; class Aves; order Ciconiiformes; family Thinocoridae; genus Thinocorus; species Thinocorus orbignyianus. The sequence goes on along the minus strand of VXBW01002121.1, from coordinate 524,005 downwards.
AGACTGAGAAATACAGATGTTGTGCGGTTTGCTTTTCATACTTAAAATATTTTTACCATCTCAGTTTCATTTTAACTATATGTTAATTTTTTTGTTTTAAAATCCTGTGTTAGGTAGATTTGTTTGGCATTGGAATTTGAAAAAGTGGTAGTGATTAGACATGGGTGCATTTATTTTTGAAAGCTGAAGGCCTACCTTAATTGTGTAATGCCATGTCTTCACAAAGTTACTTTATATTGAAACACTAGTAGAAATTGACTTGTTAATCATTGATTTCAGTTAGTAGCTGTGGATAACTGTGTGTAAAGTATTACAACGAGCTCATAAAACCCTGAATTCAAGAAACTCTGCCTTTGCATGAATGAAGCATAGTTAATTCCTGGGGTTTCTGTGGTTTGGGTTTTTTCCTTGGGAGAACGTGGGGAGTTTGGGGGGTTTTTTGTTTATTTTGGGGACGGGGATTAGTTTCGGTGGGTTTTGGGGTTAGTGGTTTGTTGTTTTCGTTGGGGTTTTTTGTGTGGGGTGGTTTTTTTTTTCCCTCTAGTGGCATCTAAATCTGTAGAGTATCAATAGACTAGAGTTCAGGTATAGTTAATCTCCAACTGGAGACTTCTCCTGTCAAACAAATGTCTTTCGTGTGTGTATTACTAACCTGGCTATGAGAAGAAAAGTAGCACTTTGGACAACTTTTTGGAATAGTATCTGAATTCCCTGGCCCCCCGCCATTTTCTCTGTTGTTTTTACATAAGTGGAATATGTGGCAGGTGAGTTTTTTGGGAAGAGTAGGGCATCAAATGATCCTAAAGGGGATGTTAAAGATCAAGACAGTTTGTGTAAGCCACAGTGAATTTTGTATACTTCTTTGCATATACAGGGGAGGAAACAAAACAACAATTCATTTCTTGGATCTAACAAAAAATGTTAAATTAATTATAGTAAATTGGTTCTCGATTTATTTATTCTTTAACCACTTGAATTGCTGTTACTCTTTGCCTTCCTCTGAGCATTTTTGTAGTAATGTTGAAGACTTCCCATCTTTGGTTTGTTTTAGATACTGAAATGATAGAGTAGACTTCGCATACATGCTTGAAATCTTTCGTAAGTGGCAAAAATGGTGGTCCTTCATTTCACAGGTGTATTGAATAACTAATGTGAATCTAGTTTACACACAGCCTTTGCATGAGAGTGTGTGAAGTAATATCATTCCCTTTAAGGAGCAAATGGCTTTTCTTCCAAACTTTGAAAGAAGTGTTATGCACTGTGGGCACAACTCTCGAACAGTTTTTCAAGGGGATATTTCTCTTGTGCCTTCAGTTACATAGGAGGTTATTCTAACTTCACACCATTTCTCTGAAGAAAACTAAATTGGCAATTTGAAGCTTTCTGTCGGATGAAATTGTTCTTTTGTTGCTCTCTCATATCATGAGTACTAGGTTCCTGGGTGCAGAAAAGTTTTTAACTTGAGTCATATGTTCACAGCTGTCCTCATTATCTTTTCCTGTGGATTTCTTTTATGTTTAGAGAAGGTCATGATTCCTGAGGTTGCTAATGTTCCTTACAGACACAGCATGCCATGCTGAAGTTAAAGTAAATAAATATAGTTGTTAGTATAAACAAGATAGAGTTCAGTGTGTTATTTGCTTGATATCTGTGGCATGGCGACCCAGTTAGAAACTGCTTTTCCTCAGATGTTACCAATTAGATGGACTTGTGTTATCTCTGCCGTACGTAGCCTGAAAGATGTGTAGTTGCATGATTTTGCTAATGCTGATGTAAAAGCTGTGTCGCTGTCTAGAGAAGTGTGACACAGCTGTGTCCCTAACCTACCAGCAGATACAGTTGTGAACCTTTTCTGTCACCATCTGTGTGATTTACATAGGTTTTGTATGTTTTCTTCCAGGAAGTAGCATGTTGGATATAGATTGTATTGACAGCAATCATAGGTTGTTTTTGAGCAAGTTCTGGGAGGAGGGAGAGGGAGGAGTTGGAAATTCTTCAGTGTTACTGACAGGTCTGATGTTGCTTCATCAGTTTTGCTGAAGCAGGAGCACACACAAGAATGGGGGAATGGCCAACCTGATTATGCAGAAGGAGCTCCCAAAAAACCCTCTTAGCTTAGTGCCCAGAGATTTTTCCTTGTGCTTCAAACTAAGGGATAGGTTAAGCCTATCCAAAAAGTGATAGTTTATGTGATTGTACATCATATTATTATTTAAATAATAGTAGCGAATAGCTATGTGGAGAATCACTCAAAAGTGAAAAATTTGGTGAAAAGTCTGTCTCTTATGTTACTTGCACCTAAGTGAGTTTTCCAGTGGTGGATTGATGTTTGTAGTACCGTAGTAATCAGAATGCATAAATATTTTGCCTTTATTTGTAAACAGGTTACTGAAGATGAGTATGTGTGACTTCTTACTGTTAAAGACCTTGAAATAGTAAACAGAGCCAGCCATTTTGGAAAGTTTAAAATGAGCTTCCTGAGTTTAGAGAGTGTTAGTCTAGCTTAGAACATGAATGCAAACTACACATTGGGAAATATATGGATGGTACTGCTCTAATGATCTTAATATGTGTGTATGTTTATTAGAGAGACAACCTGTGTAATGAACTTATCAACCACAGTATATAGATAATTGTATTGATCTCAATATCCAGTAGAAAATACCATGAATGCTTGTAATCTTAGAAAACGAAAACCTACCTTCTCATTACTGTTGTTGAAATTCTTTTAAGAAAACTGGATTTTTATTTTTTTTTCTTAAAAGTATTCTAGGGTGATGGGAAGCTTGCCAGTTCCTATAAGGGGGCGTTGGGCCAGCCTGTGCATGGAGGGCCTGTACATGTAGGACCTGCTACAAGATGCTTAACTAGCAGATCTCACTCTGTGGTAGAGAAGTAGTGCTCAGTTCTTTGTTGTCTGGGTAGTGAAGCCCATCGGATGTGTTTGGTTAGATAAATTTTCTTGAAATAAAAAATACTGGCTTTGATACAAAATACAGTATCTGAGCTGGCTTTCGGCCAGATGCTGCTCGGGTGTGTTGGTGCAAAGGGAAAACAAACCTGAACTCCTTGAAAATTAGACCTGTCAAACTGGTGTACGGCAGATTGATGCTGCTGAAGTGTGCTTGGGAGCAAGAGATTTCACTTAGAGTTTTGACAAATGTTTTAAGGAAGTACTGTTAGTTCAGTTTTCATAGCCTACAGCTTGGATACCCACCTGCCTTTAGAATTTTTTTTTTCCATTTGAATAGCTAAATTTTAATAGAAGCAGTAAATGGCCCCAGATTCGAAGGACTGACTGTGGTTTTGGTGGTAGTCAAAAGCCACTTGCTCCTGCCCCCCCGCCATTGTTACAGAGTCAGAAACAAGACAGTATTTGAAAGGAATGAGGTATGGGACACAGAACTTCTCAAAGGAGAACTGACAACTGCTTAGAATGCTTGATAGTTGATTTCCTTGATACAGGTTAGCTATAAACTTATAGGGACTGAATTTTTGTAAAAGATCTGATCTCTTGTTGCTTATTTAATTTATCAGCAATGCCATCTGCTGGTAACGTGTGGAATATTTTCCATTGGCATTGTACTTTCAAATATGAACAGTCAGAAATGACCCAGAATGTTTCATTTGCTGAATGAAAATTTGAGGATTTTTAAAAGAGATGCCTATCTTTGCTTGGCTTACTTGTTTCAGAAAATAGTATGTTCCTGTTATCAAGTCATAGGAATGTCTGAAATCATTGCAGCCCAAGAGCATGGGGGAAACTCTTTTGTGGTACTCTTTATTTTGCTCCTTGTGAGTATTTTTCATAGTTTTGAACTGCTAACCACAGCACTTAAATATAGATGACGTTTTAGCAAAATGTCATGATCACTTTATCATGGTAATACTTCTCTATTTTAGAGCATAATACTAGGTTTTTGGTCTAACTTCAACTATACCATTTTCTAATAGAAACATTTCAGTTGTGATGAAAACTATAAATATGATGTGTATGTCCCTTAGACTCTAAGATGCAGTTCTTTGAGGTGAAGCTAAAAATGTGGAATGCTCAGAAGACTGACAAGCTTAATACCTCAATCTGTTACGGAGCTGGCTTACGTTCAGAAATGCAAGCGAGGAAAACCTCATAGTGTTCTTTCAGATCTGAATGCTTACACTTTTTCTTCCTGAAAAGTTGCTTTTTGGGATTTCTGTAACAATGCCATTGGTGTGACCCAGTGTATTTGTCTGTAATACAGTACAGTGGTTAGTGCCTCATTAATTGAGCCCTGCTACATGAGTAAAATATTTCTTTTTTTAATTTGATTTTTAAATGAAGTGGTATCTTGTGCTTTAATTGGTGGTACAATTAAATATTTTAGGAAGAAGTGTTACTTCATAAAACTCTGAGGGGCCCACTTGAGAAGGTCGTCTTGACCTTTGGACAAACGATAGTGTAGAGGGTGTGTTTCTGGTTTAAGGTCAGGGTTGTGCGCGTAGTGGGCAGAAGAGGGGTAATAAGGAGCCTGGTGAAGGGCATACTAAAGTGTTGGCAGACCTGCTTGCCAAAGTTAGAAAGTTGTCTGTTGTTCTGTGGAGAAATGACAGTCATTTTGTACTGCTTATGGGATGAATATCACTTTCCTGTTGACTGTAAAGGAAATCTAAGATGATTAACTTCTAGCTTCAGTGAACATTCCACCACCTCCTCCCCACATTTCTCAATCTTCTTCATGCTGTTTGCCACCCTCATCTAGCATTTGAATGGATAAATAGAACAGTAACACTTAGATTCAAAGCTCTAGTTAAAATCTGTTAAAATTTAAAAAAGTATCTGTGGTTCCTGTGGATAAATATTTGAAAAAAAGCTTTGCTGAAACCCACTTCTGCTCTAATTTTGTATTCATGTCAAAAAAAGATTCGTGTTTCACCTGATTTTTTTCCTGCCCCTTTCCTGTCTGCCCTTGCTCAAGTAAAACTCAGCTTTTTTAACTCTGTACTCTGAATCTGTTTTATGAGTATTAAAATAGTTGTGGATAAATGTGTTTGTATCTTGCTTTCAGAAGCTTAATGCTGCCGCTTCCCATAGCTGTTACGCCTCTAAATATTAAATTTGGTTCTCTTTGTAACTGTTAGAGCAGGTAGAAATGGGTTTAGGGAGTAGGGTGTATTGTCTTGTCTCTCATTTTGCAGAAGATTTAGAATATCTTTTTAATTTTTGTAGTCAGTTGATGAAGTGGGCATTGCTTCTCTTTAGGACATTTCCATTGTGTTATCTTTCATTGAATGTTCCCATGTTAAAGTAGCTGGTATTTACGTCATAGTAATATTTATTATTTAACGAAGGAAACTCTCCTAAATTAAATGTGGCATTGCTGAAAGATGGATTGTACCAGAATTCTCCTCCCTGTCCTGTATTAGTAAACCTTCCTGCTATGAAAACTGAGTATTTTGCGTAGACTGAAACAGTCAAGACTTAGTTTGAGCCTTGAAAAAAAAATAGTGCATATGAGTAATGGTGCTGCAGCTTTGCCCGTTCAGTTAAATAGCAGTAGAAGCAATGCAGTGGTCAGAACCCTCTCGAACTGGAGAAAGATAAGTTAATTTTTGTCCTAGAAGTGATAGATGGATAATCAATACCTCATGTATTGCCATTTTGATAGGGTATATCGTCAGAGGGATTAACCACACACCATTAGTGTCATCCAGTTACTGTGCAAATGCATTGTGTCAGTAGGAGGTGAAGACAAACGTGTTGGAAAGGCACAGCTTTGTTCTGTTCTTTTTAATCATGGGTTTGAACCTAGTAAATTTTGAGCTGCCTCTAGAAGATAATTTCCCACAAACTGAATGAATGATTTTCAAGTTGAGAAGTGGTGTAAGAGACTAAAGGAGAATTTTTCTGGGTTTATGAGGTAGTGAAGGACAGGTGTTGTCAGTTGTTTTTTGCCTCTTGCTAGTCAAAACTTGTATTTCTCATGTTAGCTTGTAACGTGGTTTGTGCACTCACGTGTTCATGTGCTACCTAAAATAATGCAACTGGTGACTGTTGGGGACATTAATGTCTTTAAAAAGACATGTTTTTCTTGGGAATCTAGAAACAAAAGTCTTCACTCACTACTGTTTTTAACTAGTGTTTCCTTTTATACAGTTTTATCATGTGATAACCTCACATGGGGAAAACCTAAGGAAAAAATGGGCCACCAGAAATGTTAGTAGGACACTTTCAAGTAGATACGTAAATACTGTGCACTGTTTTCAGAAAGCTAATGATTGTTATTAAAAAAGGTGTTGCCAACAAACAGAAGTTGCTGGTGTCCTTCTGAATCAAACTAGAATCACTTCATGGTATGACAGAAAAGCCTCTGTTTAATATCTTAATGTATGAGAAAAAAGTGATACCTATTTTGACTTAAAGGTTCAGAAATACCAGCTTTATTTAAATTGAAGGAATTAAGATATTTGTGATGGGAAACAGACTTGAAGCATAATCTAACTAAAATTCGACAATTGTGAACCAGGCTTGATTTGTGATGCAAGTCAAAAGCCACTTCAGTTTTAGATATTTATATTTTGCCCTGTCTTTCAGTGTAAAAAAAGACAGGCAACCAGCAAACAGAAAAATTCAAGGTCCGATTACATAACTCTGGTTTTGTTTCAAGTTTGTCCTAGTGCAATTGAATCACAGTGCGATGAAAAAGCTGCAGGTTACTGAATAAAAGTGTCTCAGTCATGAGAGTGTGTATATGTAATATATATAATTCCATGCATGCACTCATGTAGCTGCTCAGGAAAGATAATGAAGGTACAATTTCTTGCATGCAAGAAGATCTTCCTACTTAGTATTCTGTTACCTTTCCTGTCTTTAGTGTTGCGGTTTAGTGCCTATAAGCTGTAGTTTATGTACTAAAGAAGGGACTGCCTTTCACTACAAAACCTCTCTGAAACTTTTATCATTTTTTTTCTTTCTATTTAAAGATAAATCAATAAATCGCCTCTTTTAGATAGGTTCACCCTACCTATGTTGTCTGTAGGAACAGTACTCTGCTGCCTGTAGTACGGGTTGGTCTGGGTGGTTGTAGGTGTTGCACTGATGCTGCCACTAGATGTCATTGCAGAATCGAGCTGTGTCGGTGGGCATGCAGGGCTCAGGGCTCTGTTGGTTTTCTTCTGAGTTACTGCTTCTACCTTCTGCCATAGTTAAACTGGAGTCCTTTCTGAAGCTTCTGCTACAACTATAGACTTGGGCATACAGACTGATGGCTCCCTGGCAAAGTGTGTGACACGCTTTTCTGTCCCAGTTTTGCAGGTTGCATCACATGATTCAGCATGCACTTTTTTTAGAAGAAAATTTGCTAACTACAAAAGCAAAAGTTTTCTGCCACTCTGGAAGCTTCATTTTAAATGAGAGAAGAAAGTTGGGTGGGGTTTATTTTTGGTGGTGGTGGCGTTTTTTGTTGGTTTTGTTTTGTTTTGTTTGGGGTTTTTTGTTGTTTTTTTGGGATTGGGTGCCTGAAGGCTGTGAGAGTCTGATGGTTCTCTCCCACCCACCCCTTTTGTATGCTCCTTTAAACAAAATCAGCAGGCAATTAATTAGATGTGCAACATGTACCTGTAATAACATAAATTACATATTAATTGTATTTATTCTGTCTTTTACCTTGCAGACCAGAATCTGTAGAAGCTAGCCCTGTGGTAGTTGAAAAATCAAACAGTTATCCGCACCAGTTGTATACCAGCAGCTCGCACTCACACAGTTACATTGGTTTGCCCTATGCAGTAAGTTTCATGCTAAGTATTCTCTATAATATAGATTATGTAGAATCTGGTGTCCTTGACTGGAAGAACTCTGATGCATGGTCACATTTTTGTCTTATGAGAAGTTGAGTAACTTGACTAAAGATGGTTGATTAGAAGCAGAATGTAGAACATAGTGCACTTAAATGTAAAATATAATTGAGAAGATAAAAGCTAAGAATGAGCAATGACAAAATTTTAAACTATTACTAAAAAAAAAAAGAAGTCTCTGAAGTTCTTTACAAACTGAATTCTTACACTTTGATTTAAATAACCATAAGTTTATGAACATTTAAGAACTATAACTTCGCTTTCCACAAAAATATAGGACCATAACTATGGTGCTCGGCCTCCTCCAACGCCTCCAGCTTCTCCTCCTCCATCAGTGCTTATAAGCAAGAATGAAGTAGGCATATTTACCACTCCCAACTTTGATGAAACCTCCAGTGCTACTACCATCAGTACGTCAGAGGATGGAAGCTACGGAACTGATATTACCAGATGCATTTGTGGCTTTACGCATGATGATGGATATATGATCTGTTGTGACAAGTGCAGGTAATGAATATGAAATGAATTTGAAAGGTAAAAATGACTTAAAACTTCAAGCTGTGCTGAAAATAATTGTAACCAAATGGTGTTTTAATTGTGTTGAGTCATAGGAAATTTCCTTCCATCAAAGCAGTGTTTGAAGGTTGTATGACTTTCTAACAGGCAAGGTAGTTGGTTAAGACCAGTGAGTATTTTATGCCTTACTTCAGTCTGTCTTGACTGTTAATTAATTTGTTCATGCAATTACTTGTGCATTGTTGCTTAATAAGGATATATATTTTTTTCCCCTCTAAAAAGGATATACCTCTTTGGTATTTTGTCTAAGTTACTTGTTAGTATGGTGGGATAAAGCCCTAGAGTTTGGTTCTTAGTCTGCATGTACTGAGTAATAAAACATCTCCGTAAATTATGTATATGTAATCCAGGATGCAGAATAGTCTGAAAGAAATTTCTTGAATACTAGTTTCTCTGTGCATGGTCTTTCTGATAAGAACTCTTCATTTTCAAAGGACAGTTTTAAGAATTTTAATAACTAGGAAAAGACTAACTTAGATTTTTGCTGGAGAAGCTGAAGTTAAGTGTTTGAACTTCTGTGTTCATGCATAAGCCCCTACTTGATCATAGTAAAATAAAGAGGTGCTATTAAATACTTGGACATGAAAAAATGAACTTAACTATTTTTAGAGATGATACATTTAATAGAAGAAAACAAATGTCATGTTTCTGGACTTAATCAATATTAGCCTGTAGTTTTGCATTCAATACGCTTAATGAATGCTCTGAATTTATTAAATTGTTTTGTATTTCTAAAATTATCGTTACAGCTCCTTAACTAATTCGAGTGGCATTCTTTGATTTGCTTATGTAACAAGCTTATTAATTTTTAATGGTCCTTGGTTCTGATAACCTTTTTCTTTATTTTGAAATTCATTTAGATATTCTTTCAGCACTGGAGAGCTGTAGGCAGCCACCAGTTAGGTAGAGGTAGAGTCGGCTTCTCTTGAAGAAGAAATTATCTGTGAGGAGTTGGAGAGAGTTGAGATAAATTCACAAGTGGGAGGATAACAATGATTCCTGTGTCCCAGTTCCTTCTATCAGTGTGGGGATAAGCATAAAGTACTGTCCTAGGTTGGCCTTCAGTCTAGCGAGCAGCATCTCATCCCTGACTGGGAAGCAGTTGAAGCTCTTCCTGTGCTGCACAACAGTGCTTCCTATCATGTTGGGTGTGTGTATAAAAACATACGTGTTCTATTAAAATACATGTAAATAAAACCATGTATTTGTGTATGTATAGATTTTTATAGAAAAATAAAAATATGTGTATTTATAAAAGAAAGTGGAATCCTTTTGTTTAAAAACAAAACTCACATTACTACGTAAGTCTTGTTGCTGAAGGTATTTGTCTGTCTTGTTCTCTTTTGTGATAATTTACCATTTTTTATTTCCAGTGTTAGAGGAAAGTTTCCAAGAGGGAAAATGAGTCTAAAGAAGCAGACACCAGGAGACAGCCACAAGATTGGAATTACAGTGCTCAGTGGAATAGAAAATCAGCTAGCGGAGTGGTGGCGAAGACAGTGAATGAGATGTAGTTTTAGGCAGTATTAATCTGAGTAAAGATCATGATGAAAAAAAGAATGGCTCGTTCTCTGTCTCTGTGCGTGCGTGTTTGTGTTTATTATACACACAATTTAAGAAATGGTACTTAAAATGTGGTTTTTTGGTTTTTTTTTTAAAGTGTCTGGCAGCACATTGACTGCATGGGAATTGACAGGCAGCATATTCCTGACATTTATCTGTGTGAACGTTGTCAACCAAGGTGAGTAGTTTGTTTGATTTTGAACTCTAAATAACTAGAACAAGTAGAGAATAAAAAAGAGAAGGTATTAGAACAGCGAACAGATGAAGCACAGTCCATGTAGCATAATCCTGACAATCCTAGTTAAAGGAGCTACATTTCTGATGCAGATGATCCTACCAGTCTCCATACCCTTATTCACAGTAGTCGTTGTTTTACTTTGGTAGGCAGCACAGATAAACCCTTGAAGTGCTTATTGAAATTGCAGTAATTCCTGGATCCTTGCTCAGGTTGACCAGTACATAGGCAATCCATTCCATATTTCGTTTCATGACAGTCATATATTGAGAACCCTTAGCCAGCAGTGTTTTCAGGTCAGCTGGTCCACCAATATTTCTCAGTCTTCTGCGTTTATGGCTCCATTCCAGTATGTTGCAGCTGCAGTACTTGCTCAGAGAACTTCTTGCTCTGGAATGAGTATTTGTGTGCCCCCCTCCTTCCCCCGCCAAACTTGGAAGTTGTATGACATGCCAAGGAAGGCATTTTGTACTGACCTTGTGGTAGGGAGATTATACCTGACTGTCATCATAGTTGTCCTGTGATGTAGAGTATAAAATGCTACCTCTTACTTACTTTGCAGATTGTTAATTAAACAGTGAATAAAAGACGTGTGTTCAGAACACTTTAATTACCAAAAATTAATTATTTTATTTGTGAGAAATGGTTCAGACCTTGTCATAGAATATTTGTTTTGTATTCTGAAGATTGCTTTGAAGAATCTGTGGGAAAATGGTTTAGTGCCTGCTTATCTGTAATCCATGGACCAACTGTCAGTCTTTCTTCTGAGCTATCAGGTTTCCTTATATTCTCCAGTGATTGCGATACTTCTGTGTGGTTTGCATTAAAATGGAATTGGACAGTGCACAATCAATGTTTTTCAAACTATCTGATTGTTCAGCTAGTCTACTGTTTATTCTGTAATAGTCAATATAAAATAATAAATATGAAAAGGTCTATTTTAATACTTAGATGTATTAATACATCAGTGTGAAGAATGGAATAAAATTTCTTTTTTTATTTCAGGAATTTAGATAAAGAAAGGGCAGTGCTGTTACAACGAAGGAAAAGGGAAAATATGTCAGGTGAGTAAAGTTTAGAGATCTTACCTTAGTAAAGATTATAAAATAAATATATATCAACTGTGTAGACTTAAGAGTGTGTAAACAGTTCCTGCAATTTTGATAGCCTTCCGCATATAAGGTTCAGTAAATCAGTGACTTTGTCATTAGCAGGATAACATTATATCAGAATTGTTGCAGTTCCCTGTGTTTATTAAAGGGTGTCACCACTGCATTTTTTCTTGTGGAATAATTCAATCTGTTTGAACATCGTTAAAGATTCCTAAGTTACTGAGTTACTGAAGATAAGATGGAAAAGGTTCAGGTTTCATCTTCTGCGATATGAGAGGGTTACGAAGTTCCTTTTTGGAAAAAAAAATATTTCACAGCTCTGTTATTTTTTCCTTTGTAGTATAACCTACTCGTATCCTTATACTAATCTTTTAGAACTATTCCCGTTGCAGGTTATAGTCCTGTCTCCAAGAATTACATAATTGAGATTTAAAATATTCTAGCGTAGTTTTGAGAGGGAATCCTAGTTCTCAGTTGTTGGCTTTAGATTTGGGTCTATGTCTTGGTATGTTTTTGGGCTTGTTTTGACAACAAGAAAAGTTGCTAAGCTTAGGTAACACAATTGTATCATGTTTTGGCATTTTTTTGGCCTTTGATAACTAGATGACACTTGTAGTGCAAGTACCTATTTCAGTCTCTATATTTTATGATATTAGCTCTCCTACTCTTTATAGAATTTCACAGTGTAGCCAGCCTAACTTGTCAGGAGTTCTGTCCAGCCGTTACCAAAATGTGTTATGGGTTTCTTGATTGGCAAGTGATACTTCAAAGTATCTCAAAAGTCACCCTCCTAAACTTAACATGTTTTACTTTCAAACCATGTCTCCAAAGTACTGGGATATGTGCAAGTGTGTGTGTGCGTGTGTGTTAGGATTTCTTAAAAAAACACCATGTAAATAAGGTCCTTCTGCCTAATTCATATGCCTTCAGAAAATTCTTAGGTGTATGGCGGTTTAATAACGCTGCTTGGTGCAGTTGTGCTTTCTGCTGTCCAGTGCTAAACTGCCTTAAGTCATTAGTGACTTATTTAGTACGATCATTCTTTTGTTTTGTCTGTTTTCATTTACCAACCTTATTTTGTAAAGTGTTGGTTGACCTGCTAGGTAGTAAAAAATTTTTTTACAGTTTAAATTTGACTGATTCTATTAAAATTATAGAACAAGTACCTTTATAATTTGTTTGGGGTTAATGAGATTATTAAGTGGTATGATAATATTGTAGGTATGAACTTGAATTTACATACAGGACAGGGGAAGTTGATGGTCAGTTAAGTCAGCTCTTAGGATTTGTAGCCACATTGTCTGGTTGTACTATGAAATTCAGGGATGAGAGGGAGTCAAAATCTTAGCAGGAGCTGAAGAGATTCTACCTTTGAAGTTAGTGTTACGTGAGTTTTGTATGTCTGTTTTTTAGGATATAGTGTCCAGATGAGTAACTTGTTCAAGGATGTTGCTTCAAGCTGTCCGGTCTTGAAACTAGTGCTGATGTAATGAGTTGCTGCTTAGGGGGAAATGACTCTGGGCCCATAACTTCGTGTGAAATTTGAAGAGTTTGTATCTTGCCTTCCAAGATGCAAAACCTTCCCTTAGTGTCCTTCACTAAGGCTCTTCAAAGTGAAAGCAGGTTATGTAGGTTAGGAAGGAGTGTCTCAAAACAACTCTGTGTAATTATATGTTCAGTTGCAGTAATTATTCTTTACAGTAAGTTAGGGCACAGTGTAGGCAACAATATTGAAGTGTTGTTTCCCTGAGGAAGGCAGTGGGGTTTTTCTGGGGGGTTGAGGCCAGGGTCGGGTGGAGGTGTTTGCCTTTGACATGATTCTGTAGTCACTAGTGTATGGGTGACAAACATTGATAATTTCAAGAAGACCTTGGGTTTTCATTTCTCAATCATTTGTTATTCTGCTATTCTTTGATTGGACATTTCTTCTATGTGTATCTTTTATGCTAGTTCAGAAAATAGTCCCAGCAGAGAGGTAAACAAATTCATGAAACTTCATGAGCTCCTAATATATAAAGTGTAATTATGTACCTAATAAATTGTTCAAAAGAACAGCTAAGATGGTAAAATTGGATTGCTTGCTATGCACAGAAGAATCCTGTTAAGCAAGAAAAATCCGGAGTAACCAGTAGCCAGAGTTCTTTATTTAGTAAAGAAGGTTTCAAGAATTAAGACACTTGAGTGCGCTAATTAAGGCAACATCCTTCTGAGCTCAGAACAAGTGTTTTCTTTTCTGTCATATTGTTTGTAAAGCCTGCTTCTGTGCAGTTTCAGAAAAAGTCTTGCATAGTGTGAAGTAGATTTACTAAAGGAAGAATATTTGTGAAGGCTGCTGAAATCCAAGAAGTCTGTACTGAGCTCATGTGAACAGCAGCTTCCTATCTCTGTGCGCCATCTCTCTTCCAATCCTTCCCATACTTCGCAGCCTTTCATCTTGACAGAACTAGGGTAATCCTGTTTCAGGTCAGGAAATGTATTTGTCTGACATAAACGCTGATGTATGCTAAACTTCAGGCTTTGTTTTTAGGTCTGCGGGTGCACAGCACAAAGAAAAAAAATTGTCAGTTTGTATGTGATCTTTTTTTAACAAGCAAAATAGACTTCTCTTTTTCCTGAGTAGCAGAATGGTACTGTTAAGGGATTTTAAGGAAAGAAGGCTTTTGGCTAAATTGACATATTTACCCTGAAACAGGTACTTGACACTGCAAATCACAGTTGAAATAGTTAATTACAACTTACACATGACTGAATAATAGAGCTTCACAAGAAACGCTGGGCACTCATTAATTTTAATCCTGTCTAGAATACAGTCTCATCTGAGAGAATCCTAAAGCCATATTACAAGTAAAAGCTATATATAAGAGAACAAGTTAACAAATACTACTTTTACCATTTTTGTTCTGATTCTAATTTTGCTTATATTGAATATGATTATATAATTATGTTCAGGAAACAGAAATAATGTGGTATCTTTCTCTTACCTGGCATTACAAACATCTGTTAATTACCGGCTTCTCATTGGTCATTCATTTTTAGGCTGTTGCAACTGCCAGTGAATCTGGCATTTGCATGCTTGAACCATTTGTCAGTACCCATTTTTGTTTTTTAAAAGCAGGTGTAGAGTAACTAGTGAATGTTCTTTCTACAGTACTTAACAGTTTACAGAATATTCTTTGTTTTAAAGATGGGGATACCAGCGCAACAGAGAGTGGTGATGAGGTTCCTGTGGAACTTTATACTGCTTTCCAGCACACACCAACTACAATTACTTTAACTGCTACAAGAGTTACAAAAGTCAATGATAAGAAAAGGAAAAAAAGTGGAGAAAAAGAACAGAACATAGCAAAATGTAAAAAAGTAAGTAATTTTTTATACCTCTTTATACCTCTCTGTTATAAATTACAGCCATGTGATTTATCAAGAGACGCTGGTTTGAAAAATTAGACTGTTGTTAGTAATAATATTTTGCTACCTGGGTTTATATTTTGAAATGTAATGTTCTGGGGTAAATGACAATCTTCCCTGCCTCTTACCCTCGCACCCCCCCAACCTTCTCCCAATTCAAATTACTGTGTACTATCCACAGAAGTTCAGTTCTATAATTGTTACAGAACTTGTAAGGAACCACCTGATCTAGTCAGAGGTAGGGCAGAACAGGCTTTAGATACCCAATTAAGAATGTGTCTGGAAGTCTTCAGTTGCAGATTATTTTAAGATCAGAAATGCTTGCTGTAAGCAAAGTCCTGATGTGACTTCATAGCATTCATTTCAGTTGAAATTATATGGAAGTGTACTATCATAAAAGTAGCTACTAAACTACTTCAGTAAATAGGATACTGACAGTATATTATTTAACTACAGATGTAAATGATACAATATATGCGAAGGTAAATATAATACTTTGAAGAAGTAAATTATATGGAATTCCCTAAACTAAGGAGTTTCGTTCTGCAGTTCAGTTTTACTGGATTGGATGAGAATTTTGACCTTTAAAACTAGAAGTCAGAATTAGTTACAAGTATCTTTCTGGAAATATTGAGTAGAATGTTTCCTTTTCAATAAAAGGCTTTTAATATAAACTTACTACTCCATAATTTTCTGTTATCTCCCAACATTGTGTGAGGTGATGCAAGGAAGGAGATGCTGTTGCAGAATGATAAACTGCTTTCAAAAGTTAACACTATAGGATATTTATGGCACCTGCTTCCCCCTCCCCTCTTTCCACAAATAGCATAGTGAAGGATGTGGGCAATTCACAGATTTGCTTGATAAGTATAGGGTGTTCTGTAGGTAAGTTTTCAGTTACTTTGCCTTGAATTCTGAAGTTCTAGAGAGTCGTGTTGTCCTATGGGAGAAAGGTAGGGGTACTTGGACTACTTGCTTTTGACATACAGTATGCACTTAGTTTGGAATGCTGAACTGGTTTTTAAATTCCATTTTATAAGATGTAGCATATTGCCTTCTTCAGATTGCAACGTAGTGTGTTCTATTGTCATAATCTTGCATGTCTTGCTGATAGCGGTCCACACTGAAAAGCTAATAATTTTGGATTCCATAAGAGATTTTGTATTTTCTCCAGAGAATCTTGTATTCTTAATGTAATATTATATGTAATATTGTTTCAGGCATTTCGAGAAGGATCCAGGAAATCTTCACGAGTAAAGGTAATGAGATTTTGTTTGGGTTTTGTTTTAAAACTTAATTGATGCTTCATATTGTATTAAGCAACATACAAGAGTGTAGTTGGGGCTATACATTAAGCACTAAAATACTCTTGATAACTAATGTACTACATACGCGTTGTATTAATTTTAAATTAAGGTATGAGCACTAGATCTTTGTCCTGCAAATTTAACTGAGATGATACATTGTAAACTTTTATTCTGAGAATAATTGGTTTTCAAGAGCCAGTGGAGGAATTGGGGCTCATTTGTGCTGTGCAAGGGAGAAAAACTTCATGAAGACCTCATTTTAACTTAATAGCTCCAGCTTTTCATAGATCTAAGCAGCAAAATAAAGAAATTGCTATATTGCATTTAAAAGTTAAACTATTTAAAAATTGTAAAAGTAAAGTTCTGTTGTACCCCCATGTATTCATCTGGTGGGACTCTATTCACCAGTGCTAGCATAGCTTAAGGAATCTTGTTGGGATGTCCACTTCGTAAGTTCAAAGTGTTACAGCAGTCTTTAAATTTTCTGTGAGATAAAAATATGCATGGTGTGAAAACTAGATATTTCCAATAGTTTACTCACCCTTGGAATATATAAAAACAAATGGGACACAGTTTATGCTTCAGGCGTATAAGATGTGACTTGCCAGTAGCGAAGACAGACTTGGGGAAGAAAAATCTTTATTTTGTGCTTTTGAGTGTTTGTAAGGTTCCATTGTGTTTTTTCATGGTTTTCTTAGCATCACACCTTTTTTAGTACTGTTTGTGTGTATAGTTCTCTTTGCACAAAAGAAATGTAATCGGTAAGAGGTAAATTGATTTGCTGAACTGCTTGCTGTTTTATTAATGTTTAATAGTGTCTCTGCTCAGGTGGATAGCAAAGGGAGCGTTGGTTGGCTGCTGCTGTCCATAAGGAGCATTGGTTGGCTGCAGCCTGGCTGCTGCTTGTGAGGTCTGGAGGTACAATGGCACTTTCTTTAAAAGTGAAAGGATCTGAAACATTGCAGAGGAAAATTGTGTAGTGAGGAACAGAAAAGGGGAGAGAAATGATCTGTGAAATGTGGGTAGTAGTAGAGTCAACAACCTTAATGTAGTAGGTGTAGGATTAGTAAAGTTTATTGACGTGTGAAGCGGAAAAAAGATACAGCATGACCCTTGAAGTTGAAAGGGGAAAATGAAATCTCTGTATTGTAGGATGGAAGCTGGAGTTCCTTACATTTGTGTATGTCCACAAAAGTTTAGTAGGAAGGCAGATCTGACCCTCCAGCTTCTGCACTCGTAGATTCATGATGCAGTGCGTTTGTGGGAGAAAGTAATGTCAGTCTCTGTCCTCATCCCTCTAAAAGCTAGAATCTCTACTGAAGGGGGAATATAGTCCTGAACTTGGGCAATATTTCTGAAATAATAAAATTCATACAAGGATAAATGTAATGTTACTGTATTGAACATACTGCTTTTAAGTAATGCAGAATTTTATACCAGACTTCCTTAAAAAAAGACAACAAACAAACAAACCAAAAACCACCCCAGCCCTTAAACCAGTGGCATACCTTTGCTCTTTATTGTGTCTTGTAGACTTACTTCTTTATTTTAATATCTTGGGGGTTTTTTTACCTTGTAATATCTGGTCACTTACTTTAATTTTCAGGGCTCAGCTCCAGAGATTGATCCTACTGACAGTTCAAACTTTGGATGGGAAACTAAAATCAAGGCATGGATGGATCGTTATGAAGAAGCGAATAATAACCAGTACAGTGAGGGTGTCCAGAGAGAGGCGCAGAAAATAGCCCTGAGATTAGGCAATGGAAATGACAAAAAAGAAGTCAGCACCAGCAATCTGATTTTCAAACCGCCAGTAGAGGTAACAACCTTTGGCAGTTTTTAGTCTAAAAAGAAATTGTGCAATGTCTTTTTCTATCCTTAACATCAGTTAATTCTCTGTTTAAAATCAGAGTTGTGTAACAGACCTTAGAATTTCATAGCATAAGTCTTGAGGAGGAGCAGTTACTGTAGCAGATTAATGGAAGCGTCTTTGCTTCTTTTCCTCAAAGACCATCATGGCATATGGGACACCCTCCTTTGAGGAATATCCCGGCTTATAGAGCCCTTTGCCTACCTAGAGGCTACTTTTTTGATTCATGGTGACAGTTATGAGAGGTGTGAGTTCACTAATTGTCAGGGTATGTATTTTTTAATTAAAAGCCATTCTTCCATCTAAAGATACGGAAGTAAGAAATCTGGAAACTCTCGGGATTCTTTTTTTTATTACTATTTTGTTATTTTCATGTTCTATTACCTTGAATGGATCATGAGCGTCCTTGTATGTTTGCATGTTTTGTTTTGTTCAAAGGAATTGAAGCCATTTGAAAGTGCTGTGCAAAACAATGCAGCAATTCATCCTGGTGGTTTGGGAGTTCAATTGTGAGAACATGAGTTTGTTGGTTTTCAGCCATGTGCTGGAGAGCTAAGGCTAAAGTATTCCTTGCATCTAAATTCGTAACTAGTCAGTTTGATCAAAACAGACGGGAGGTTTCATTACAAAATGGAGGGTGTTTTAGTTCTTATAGAATTTTTTAGTAGCTGTGACACTATAATCTGCTGTTGAAGTTGATAGAAAAATGGTAGAAAATGATACTTCATACATGAACTTATGTCTTTGTAGAGTTACGTGCAAAAAAACAAGAAAATTTTAAAAGCTGCCAAAGACCTGCCTCCTGATGCCCTTATTATTGAGTACAGAGGAAAGTTCATGCTGAGAGAACAATTTGAAGCTAATGGATATTTCTTTAAAAGGTTTGTTTATTCCAAATATTTTAATACGGTGACTGTTAAAATGCTGTTTTGCCAAACTCTTGCCTCAAGTACAAGTGGCTCTTAGTTTCCAGCAGTGCCTTGGATTTTACTCTTGTCTGGTTAAAAATAATTGCAATAGGAATCTGGTCTCCCTCTTCTCTTCTGGATGTCCTTACAGATCTGTTCAGGAGTTAGTTTCCTCTTTTTTTGCACTCCCCTGATTTAGAGGATTCTGCATTCTCACTTGGGTACCAGAGTTTGGCAGGTTCTGCCACCCTAAGATAATTCAGAAAGTAACAGCAAAGAATACTCTCTCTTGTGCGAGTGGTTTGGGAGTTCTCCATCAGGTCAAGAATGGAATCAGATCAACTTCAGGCTATTTTACTGCCAAAGCTCTGTAGTTGGTTAAGTTACTGAGCAATGTGTGACTGTGACCTTCCTGTGGACCATTTTCAGTTCTGCCATTCCCTGAACAGACAAATCTACTTGGGAAGTTGCAGGATGCCTGTTGGAGGAGAGAATACAGAGCTTTTGCTCAGTGATGATGGAGGGTTCCCTGACACTTGTAATAGCATGACTTCAGGCACATCTTGGCAAAGTAGATGCCCCTTGTCTTCATGAGGGCTTGGGTGTTAGTGACAACTACAGCTGTTATGCAGTGGTGTGGAGATGTTACTTTTATTCTGTCTTTTTAGGTGATTCTGTAAGGCACCAGATTTCTACCTGAGTTTGATTTTAGGGCCTGCCATAAGAAAAGTTTTAGAAAGATGAAGAATATTAACCCCGTGTCTTCCATATCTAGTGCTTGCCCTGTTACTGTTCCTCCCTTTAGATTCTGTGCAGAGGAATTACATTCAGGGCTGTAACTCATACTTTCAATATTCTGAGAATTCCTTTGGAGAACGTACCAGTTAGAATCACAAAACTTAAATACCTGTGTGTCATTCTCAGATGAACCTACAAATTTGGTGTATTATGCCAAACATAGACTCATACAGCTAACTAACGTGAGAGATAAGTGATATTTGGCATCTTTATACATGATAAAACTCTATTCTTGTCTGTTTTGCAGGCCATACCCGTTTGTCTTGTTTTATTCCAAATTCCATGGATTAGAAATGTGTGTTGATGCAAGGACTTTTGGAAATGAAGCTCGATTCATCAGGCGTTCTTGTACGCCAAATGCAGAGGTGAGCATACGCATAAATTAGGTTTTATTTACTCTAGAAGACCTCTTCTCCTTGAGTTTCCCAATCTATGATTTGAGTAATCCCTACAATTTCTATACAAGTACTTTCGGGGGGAGGGGGGGGACGGGATGACGAAAAAAAACCCCACCAAACAAATAAAACCAGAAAAACCCACAAAACAAAAAAACCCACCCCAAAACAAAGAAACTGACTAACAAAAAAGCCTGACTTAATTCATGATAATAAAACAACGTTCTCTTGAATATAGGTGAGACATGTAATTGAAGATGGAACCATTCATCTTTACATTTACTCCATCCATAACATTCCAAAGGGAGCAGAGATTACTATAGCATTTGATTTTGATTATGGAAATTGGTGAGTACTTGAGCATGCTGTTGTAAAATACACTTAATGCTTATTAAGTTATGTTGCGATTCAGAGTGGCTTTGTTTTTATGTAACTTCCTTTCTTGCAGGGCTTTAATAACAGGGCTCCTTAGTCTCTGTATTTATAATGAAGTGGGGAGAGGGGGCAAGACTTTTTGTATTTTTACCATCACGTATCTGTTGCTAATTTCAGCAATGTAGTTACTTACAAATTATGTGGAAAAGATACAAACTCACGTGAATATGAATGAAAATACTATGATGAATATACTATGAAAATTTGTTGTATGTATGTGTGTCCTGTAGTGCGGGGAGAGTACAGGGAAGAAAGTCTAGAACTAACCAGTAATGCCCTGTTTGTTTCAGAATCTCTGAATAGTAAGTTCAGGAAGACAATGTCTGGAATTCAGTTACAAACCATGTTTGTTTTATGTGTTAAGAATGTTCGAATGCTTTGAGTAGTGACTTAGATTCTGTGGTCTGTTACATGTTTTCCTGAGTATAACTGCTGCTGCATTGATGAATTGGGGAAAGCTCTAGTGATGCTTACAGACAATGGTAGCAGTTTGTTTGGAAATGGTAAAGGAAATAATTCAGTTAAAGTTCCACTCACATATGTAGGTGTTAGTATTCAAACACCTCTTTGAAATCTGATGGAAAAATAAGGCCTTTGAGTAATATAACCCATTAATGATTTCTTGAAGCCAGTAGAAAATGTTCTAGGGTATAGGTACATTGTGCAGGCACGTGTAGGCAAATACTAACTTTGGAAATATACACTTTGTAGATATACACTTACATCCCCCACGTAGAGACATCCTGAGAAGTTGCCTAGTTGATAGTTTTGGGGGAGTTTTGTTATTTATCCTTTTAAGAATGTGTAGTAGTAGTATTTGGTGCCTGCAGCTAACAGCCTGTATAAACTGAAGGTATTAGAATAACAGTTCCTTTGCATCTAAGTGGAACTTAAAATTATACAAGGTGACTCTGGAGTTCTTTCCAGTGTGGTCATTCTGTAAGTCATGTCTATTGCCTTTGCATAAAGCAAGATCTCTGCCTTCTGTGCATCTGTTAATTCTTTAGCATGATGGTTATATTTCCATCAAGGCTATATTCAGGTTTTAGAATCCTTTTAAATTTAAGGTTAGTATTTGCTTAAAATACAGATGTCTGTGGCAGACAGCCACCAATTCTGTTAACCAGCAGATAAGATTTTTGACCTACAGCAGTATTGTATGCCTTGGTAAAAACTTGAACCAGCTGCTTTTAATATGGTTGGTTTGCATCGTATCAAGTGTTTAATGTGAAATGTATCAGCTCATGTGATTTAGTGTTGAAAAGTCTCGTTGCTGTACAGCCTAATGAAAATAACACCTTCTTGTATTCAATTACTTCTAGTAAATACAAAGTGGATTGTGCTTGCCTCAAAGAAAATCCTGAATGTCCAGTTCTCAGACGTTCTGAGCCTACAGAAAATATCAACACTGGATATGAAACCAGAAGGAAAAAGGGAAAGAAAGAGAAGGATGTTTCAAGAGAAAAGGAGACTCAAAATCAGAACATCACATTGGACTGTGAAGGAGCAGCCACCAAAATGAAGATTGCAGATAATAAACAGAGGAAGCTCTCTCCCCTCAGGCTGTCCATTTCTAATAATCAGGTACTGACATAAAGGGAATAAAAAGAAAAGCTTTTAAACACAAATACTCTCCTTTTGTAGTTCCTAAAGAAATTTTACTAAGTCACTGAAATGGGTAATGGAATTCTTTTATACTGTTCTTAGTTTTTCTTAATATTTGATTGTATTTAAAGATATGTTGGTTCCCATACCAGTTTTAATTATACCCTCTTCCTCTGAATTTCTTTGTGGATCTCTGATGTGAAAGCCTCACATCATGGTTTCAGGAGCTCCCCGTCCACCCTCAAGTGTATTTTGGTTAGTTGCATGTGTTACTCAGGAGCATAGTGTTTTAAACATAGCAATATACTTAATGCCCTGTTGCTGTAACAAGTAAAACTTCAAATATTAAGTGCTGGCTGCAGCTCTGCGTGCAGAGACTAAATACAGTTTGGGAAGTCGGGAGGAGGAAGGTGTGTTTTGAAGCTGAGTACTGGATGATAGGTGGATAGTATAGTAAAGCTACCCGGCAATACACCATGTAGTCACTTTCAAATTAGTGTTTCTTTTATGTGTTAGCTTGAAAGAACTAGTGGGAGAGATACATAATATGAATTATTAAATTAATCTTGTAGTTCCAAGAAGTTTCTGTTGGTTTGGAGGTNCGGGGGAGTGGGTGAGTGGGGATGGAACCACAAAATTTAAATAAGATCAGCACTCTGAAGAAATGTGTCGAAGCTCAGAATGAAAATAATGATTGTGTTTACAGGTTTATGTGAAATGGAGATTAGGTTTGTTTTCACTTTTTTAATTGATTTGTTGGCTTGGTTATTTTTGCTGTAGTGGATTCTTAGTTCTGTGTAGCTTTTAGTTTTCCCTAGTTTGCAAGAGTAGTGGAGCTTCTGTAAAGCCATCATTTCTGTCTTTCAGGAGCCAGATTTTATTGATGATATAGAAGAAAAGACTCCCATTAGCAACGAAGTAGAAATGGAATCAGAGGAGCAGATTGCAGAAAGGAAGAGGAAGATGGTAAGTTTGGAAGCCAGTAGCGGCTTAACATTGCCACTGAGGCTTAGTGACACCTGCTCTTCCCATGCTAACTGCTGCCTTTCTGTAGGCTTGTAGAATCTGAGTATGTATGAAGTCACATCCTTATATAAATTTCAACTTAAAATGCAAGGCTTGCTGTTTGAGAGCATTTCATCAGGCTTGATCGTTGCTTCCTGACAAGCCTGCTTTTATCTTCAGCTGTACATACTTTTCTGTTGCCTTTAAAAAAGACATTGTAGAAATTATGTAGATCATGTTTTCTTCACTTTTTATTATTGCATGTTAATTGTAATGACCACTTTATAGATAGTATTTGGAGTCAGGATTTTTACCTGACTTAACTTTTTATTTTTATTTTTTTTTGAGTTCCCAGCTTACAAAGCTTCAGAAATCCTTATTTTCAGAGGTTGGTAGAACAGTGTTATGAAAACTGGCATTTTAAGATGTGTGGGTTTTGTTGCACCTTGAAAATGTGAGATACTTGAAATTACTAGGTAAATCAAACAACAAGCAAAACAAAGAAATAAAGTTTGTGATAGAAGCCCCTGTTTCTGCCACATGTGGATTATGTTAAATGGGGCTCTGTGCGGAGGAAGAGATCTGCCTCTACAGCACTAGGACCTGAACTACTGGTAGAAGATTTAGCTTCTCTTTATGTTACAGTGTTGCCTTAGTTTGAAATGATGATTCTTGGATGTTCAAGGTGTAGTTTTGATTTTTTGACGTGTAGTTTGTAGCTTCTCATGTTTAGTTTGTGACTCTTGGAAAATTGAGTCAGAGGGTAATGGAGCTTTTTGTTCTTTCATACACATATTAGTATTTTGTATCTTCCTGGTCATTAGTGTTCCCTTGTTTCTAAATACTATATGTGCAAGTAAGTGGTTCAGAGCTCTGTGTCCTTTTTATGTTTGTATAATTCGCTAGTAAATCACTATTCTTATCAAGCTCTTAAATCCAAAGTGGGACTCTCTTCTTGTTTGTCAGGGTTAGTATGAATGCAGGCCTTTCTTCAGAGGTCAGTCATAATTGCAGTCATTGTAACATTTCCCTTCTCTCTGAGTTTTTGGTGAAATTGGTCTGCATGTCAACGTGCACTGAACATGTTCTGAAATACCTAAAGGAAAAAAAAATATTTATGCATTCACATGTGGAAAATCTTTTGACTGAAACTTGATTTTATTAAATCCATCAGACAAGAGAAGAACGGAAAATGGAAGCTATCCTGCAAGCTTTTGCCAGACTAGAAAAAAGAGAAAAAAGAAGAGAACAGGCTTTGGAAAGAATCAGCACAGCAAAAACGGAGGTTAAATCAGAATGCAAGGAAGCACAGATTCTCAATGATGCTGAATTTATTCAGGTAGTTATCTGGAACTTTATTTTAAAGCTAGCTTTTAACATGGTATATTTTATGAAACTTTTTTTTTATCTGAACTTAAATGTACTTGACAAAATATATATAGTTCTTTGCCATTATATTGTGTTAGCTCCCAATTTATTTATTTTCCAAGAAAATATGTATTGAATGCATTCATGAGGAATTCCAGTTACATTAATTTATGTGAATGTGCACACACACACGTACCAGCTGTGTAATTCAGTCTCCCTTTGAAGTTCAGGATAGGAGGCATTTACTGATGCTGCCTTTTGCCACAGGAGGGGGCTTTCCTTAGGCACTATCTATAACCAGTGGAGAGTAACTCGCTTCTTTAGTGGGTTATTCAGGAACAGATTATAACCCTTTCTTCTAAATGAAAAGACGTTATTAAGGCAAAGTTTGTTCTGAGTTCTTGCAGGTAATACTTAATGGTGGGGTTTTTTTATTCTGCTGTTGCTGGATGCTAGTATTCTTCTTACCATGCAAATAGTCTTACAGATTCTTTCTTCAGGTTGTTTAGCTGGATAATTTCTGTCAGCATACTGTTAAACACCTCTTGTGACAGTGCTGAACACTTGGTAAACTACAAATCACAAAAAGCGGTATGGCAATTCTTACACAAATCTGTGTTGATCTGACCAGAGACTGGTGTGTGTGAATCCTCTGCTAATGATTTAGCAGGTGCTTGGGAGAAAAATATGGGAAATAGTTTCATTTGCCATGAAGAAAGATAGGACTGTTATCTCTGAAGTATTTTAATTCTAACAACAAAAAAATGAGATGGAGGCTTTTTGGATCTATAGAGGGGGAACTGACGCTGTCTTTTAGGAAGATACGTAGTTTTACGTGTGTGTGGAATCTACTTACTAGACTCTTCTTTTATACCAGGAACCAGCAAAAGAAGAAACTGCCACCAAGCCTACCCCAGCCAAAGTTAATAGAGCTAAACAGAGAAAAAGCTTCTCTCGGAGTAGAACTCACATTGGACAGCAGCGCAGGCGACACAGAACTGTCAGCATGTGTTCAGACATCCAGCCGTCTTCTCCTGACGTGGAAGTAACTTCACAACATAATGAAACTGAGAATGCTGCTCTGGTAGCTGAGCCTGAAATGGAAACTGTTGTCACAGAAATGGTTACTGAAACGGAAGCTCCAGCACTTAATAAATGCCCTACTAAGTATCCCAAAACAAAGAAGGTATGACTCTTAAGGAGTGGGGAGAAGAGGATGAACTGAGTTTTAAAGAATTACAGACCTCTGCATCAGTATGGGGTTTTTTTTAAGAACATTGACTCATTTAAAAATCGCTATTATATAGCCACTCACTGGTAATAAATGAAGAGACTGGGGGTATGTGCAACATCCTCTGGTAGAAGATACTTTAGTTTTTAAGAGACTTCCAAAATAAATGTTTCAGAACAACTTTGGAACAAAGGTTTTACAGGGATAGTACTTCCTAAGTGGGCTGAAATAATAGATGTAACCAAGACATAATTAAAGCTGTTAATTTAAAAGGATAAAAGGAAATAAAAGTTTCCTTTCCTTCATACATCATATACTTTAGAAGATACTTTACTGGTAGCAAACAAAATATCTTAAAGGAAGTAATTAACTTCTAGTACTTCTGAGATGTTTGTTCTGAAGTGAATGGATTTAAACATGCAAAACTTCAGTGCATGTGTGGAGGGAAGATTCTTTGCTCTCTTTAGAGCTTTCTTCTTCGTTATTTTTTTCCCTATTGGACTGCATGGCAGAAAGCCTGAAGAAATGCCCCAATATTCAAAAACACTAAAAAAAAAAAAAAACTTAAGTCTGCAAGTGTGAATAAAGCAGTAAAACTTTAAACTTAAAAATTTTACAGTTTGCATTAAAAAAGTGACTCTTTTTCAGCACACTTACCAAGTTCTGAAAATTTTATTCAGTGGAGGAGAAAGAGGAGAAAGTCATAGGTTAAAATTTCTCGTCAAATGAATAATAACAATTCCAAGATGATTTTATCTTAAACCCCCAAACATACTTATTTTTATTTTCTGTGTCCCAAAAGGCCCCGGGTCAGTCATCCTGTAACAGTTTATTGCATCGCTATTAAATTCTTGTCAGAGGGGAGACTAGGATCTTTCTTTTTCGCATGTTGCATAGCATGAAAGACAAGTTACCTGAGAAGACAATTTTACTGTGCTTTTTTAGTGTTTCATAGTATTAAGGATAAATGTCTATGACGTGTTTCATTGTCTTGTACCCAGTGTACCCTAAATGAAAAGAAAGTCTTGTTTTAAAAATGAACAGATAGAAGTAAGTTGGTAAAAGACAGGCAGTTTAACACAGATTATAATCATGTATTTAATTTTAAAGCCTTAATGTCATATTAATAATACTAATGTGCTGGTTTTGCATGTCCTTAACTTTGTTGAACCATTGTAAGATGTAGGAGGTTAGTTTCTCTGCTAATAGGAACTAAAATCCACTGTCATGTTTTTCAGAAACGCTGAACTACCTATAAAAGAATGCCCTTCTTAGACAAGTAATTTTTAGTTGTTGTTGCTTAGTAAATGTGTTGTAATTTATTACAACTATAGCAGAGAAGAATGTTCAAGTGTGACATGTTGACTGAAGCACAGTCCTGACAGTACAGAAATCAGATGAGGAGTTTAACCTTGATCTTTTAATGTTAACACTGTTTTCCCTCAAGTCAGGTACTCAGGCACAAGTTTAATGTTTGTCTTGAAATTCTGTTACTAAAATCGTATCAAAAGTACAGCTGATGTGGACACTTGTACAGTGTATTCACTGAGAATTAAATACAGAAGAACTAAATGCTAGTTTAACAAAAGAAAGAAGACACACGCACCCCAAACCACCAAAAAACCAAAACCCAAAAAGCAGAATCCCCAAAACTTTGGTCTGTAGAGCAAATCTGTACTGATTCCTCTTGCTGTCCCAATTGTTTTGATAAAACTCCTCACTCTTGCCCTGTCTGTTCTTAAACTTGCAGTCTGGATATGAGCTATTTTCTGGTTTGTGTAAGAGTTGACTAGGTGAATAATTAGACTAAAAAATTTCTAAAGGCCGCTGATATAAACAGTCATAAAACACTACTTTTTTTTTCTCTCTCTCTAGCACTTAGTCAGTGAATGGTTAAGTGAAAAAAGTGATAAAACAGGAAAGCCTACAGAAAGTCTGTCAGAAAGGCCTCTACGCATAACTACCGACCCTGAAGTTCTGGCTACTCAGCTGAATTCTTTACCAGGTCTCACTTACAGTCCACATGTATATTCAACTCCAAAGCACTATATTCGTTTTACTTCACCATTCCTTTCAGAAAAGAGGAGGAAAAAAGAACCTGTGGAAAACATTACTGGCTCTTGTAAGAAGGTAATGCTTCCCTTCACTGTGGTTCCCCATCCCATATTAATTGAAAACATGTCTATATTTGCTAGCTTGAATTCAAGCAGGAAAAAAAGCTGGTTGGCAAACCAGTTCTGCCATGTGTAATGTGTTTTGAAACATTTATCATTAAACTGTTCAGTCACTGATTTGAACTTGTTTTATTATTACAGCGTTGGTTGAAGCAGGCTTTGGAAGAAGAAAATTCAACACTGATTGATAGATTTAATTCGCCATCACAAGAGAGATCTAGAAGTCCAGCCATCAATGGTGAAAACAAAAGTCCTCTGTTACTGAATGACAGCTGTTCCTTAACAGGTGAAGCTTCTACTAATGCAGTACATAAGAGCTATGTCAGAGTAGTTCAGTGTGGAAGACTGGTTTTTGAAGTGATGAATTAGTCAAGATGTCAGGGGTATTTGCTCTGTTCTCTGACACTTGAAAAGGAAGACATGCTTAGTTGCATAGTGATTGGGATTTTTTCCCCCTTTAATGTATAATTGATAGTATAGTAACCACTGTATTTCGTAGTATTTAAAAAGTCAACGTTTTGACTATGACTATTAAGGAGTTAGACTACAAATTCTTTTTCCATTCTGTCCTTTATATTTAGAAGTCTTCTCAGTTTCAGTGGCCCTGCATTGCACACAGGGGAAAAAGCTGTTTAGCCTTTTAGGTGCAATACAGAATGGAAACATGCTAAAAACTAAACATGCTTCCCTAAGAATATGAGGTTTGTCAGTTGATCCCTATCTATAGGCTGTTATGATTTCATCTTTGAGGAGGCCTGCCCTTAAGAGATTTTTGTAAGCTTACTTAGGTTTTTTTTGTGGAGTTCACAATTTCATTACATCAGGTACTTAAACAACGTGATTATTATATGCAGATGCATTTCAGCTTTCTTCTAATTTTACCACACAGATCTAACCACACCACTAAAAAAACGACGACTGTATCAGCTGTTGGAGTCTGCGTTCTCAGAAACCTCCACACCTACTCCTTCTCCCTATGCCACACCGACCCATGCCGACATCACTGCCTCCGAGCCATCCTTGTTTGCTACTCCTCCGAGGGTAAAAACGGACGATGAAGCTTGTAGAAATGGTTACAAACCTGTATATTCGCCAGTTACTCCTGTAACTCCGTGTCTACATGGCAATACCATGCACTTTGAGGTGAGACTTAAAATGAGTTTCAGCGTGTTTAGGGAATGCATTTACACGTTCTAGTGTGAATCAGTATCTCTACTCCTGCTACAAGGGGGTGTTTTAGGTTTCTCCAAGCTAAAAAAAGAAATTGACTTGCAATTTCTTCTTATTTATTTAGAATATTTCCTCACCTGACAGTTCCCCAGAAATAAAAAGGCGAGCTTACAGTCAAGAGGTAAGGATATTTGCCAAAACCTGCAAATGGTGTCTTGGCTGCACCTGTATGGCTGCACTGTTCTTAGAAAATGCTTTTTCATCAGCCATTGAAAGTTCCCTGGAATCTAAAGCGTGGCTTCCCTGCAGGCTTTACTGCTTATTATTGTATATTTCCATTTTACCTGTTTCGTTTACTATTTTAAGCTGGTTTCTCTCTCCTCTTTTTCTGTATCACTCAAAAATCTGATGGCTGCCGTAGAAAGGAGTAACTGTTGCAGCTTATAGATAAGAACAGGAAACCACCACTTGTTAATGCAATCTAACTGCAGACTGAAAAGTACATTTCTTTGTTACCCACTTCTATTAATTGTTTTTGTTGAGCCTAATTATGCTCAGAGTTGAGAGCAGAGCAGAAAGGTAATAAATGGGTTTAGGTGGATTAGTTCAGGAGTAGCAAGTGCTGTTGGAATGTGTCTGGGTACTTGAAGCCTGCTGGGCTGAGGCCAGTGGCAGGGCTGCTGGGATGCCACTGGAACCTTCTCCCTGGCACTAGGGAGTAAGGAGATGGTCCTCAGCAAGCTGGAGCTCAAATTTGATGTGATGACTACAGAATTTGCCTAAAGGCATTGAACTATAACCTTAATGGTATCTAAAACAAATAGATAAAAATAAGTAATAGTAAAAAGACTTAGTGTGTTACATTAATGAGACTTTCACTTCTGGTGAGTCCCCTGGGAATTAAGCACATGTGGTTTGGGGTTTTTTAAGTCAAAATCTTAAATGTTGAAATACACAAAATTTTTCACACAGTCATGACTGTCAATTGACTTTCAATTACAATAGTTTAGAAGTAATTGCTAATATTTTAATGTTTGCCTGACTTGAAAGCGGGGTGAAGGGGTTACTTAGGAACTTTTTCTTTTCAGTACAAATAATTTAAAAGGATTTGTGAAAATCTTAAAATAGATTTAGAAAAGCTACTTCCAGCCATGGACGTGTGCTTGTTTTTTCATGTTAATTTGGTTTTAAGAAGTAGAAAATGACTTTCTATAACTGTTTCCTTCTACAGAATACTAGTTTTAATACTGTCTATAAATTTGAAAGTGTCTTCAAGAAGCTTTTCCTTAGTTTTATTTTCGTCTTGAAATAAATGTTTTGACACTGAGGATCCCTTGTATGTTGAATTGAAGCAAGTGTTTTGTAACTTCTTGGTCAGGGATGTGCTTGGTTGAAGCTTCTCCCCTTTCTCTGCCAGTTGTAAATAAAACCTGGCATTTAAAATTGATTTTGACTTTGGTTACTGTGCATTTTAATAAAATGCACATTAAGCAGTACATGACAATCATAGAAATAAGTGTCTGGTTGCACAACTGTTTCCTAAAAATAGATAAATTCATGGTACTGGAAGGCCTTTAATTCCTCTTACAGGTACAACTGAATGTCAGAATAGTTGTGGTTTTGTTGCAATATGAAAAAATAGCTGACATGCGTTTTCTTCACACAGGGATATGACAGAGCATCGATTCTAGCACTGAATTCTTTCAGAAATTCCAACCTGACAGAAATGGGCCTGCAGGAAATAAAGACTATTGGATATTCCAGTCCAAGGAATAGGACTGAAGTCACACGGCAGTGCACTGGAGAAATGGAATCTGTGTCAGACCTCCAGCTGGGACTCGAAGTAATAGAGCAAAGTGCACTGCATAAAAACCTGGAAGCCCCCCCACATGATAGGACTGATTCAAACAGCCAATTAGAAACTGCTCATTGTGGACGGGGCACAATTTATTCTTCCTGGGTAAAAAGTCCCGACAGGACAGGTGTAAATTTCTCAATGAATTCTAATTTGAGGGACTTGACCCCTTCACATCAGTTGGAGGTAGGAGGTGGATTCCGAATAAGCGAGTCAAAGTGCCTGATCCAGGATGATGCTAGAGGCATGTTCATGGAAGCATCTGGTTTTTGTACTTCAGAAGATGGAATTGCATCTGGCTTTGGAAGGACTGTCAATAATGACAACTTGATGGATGGAAATTGCACACCCCAGAACCCTCCACAAAAGAAAAAGGTTGTAATTTCAAGAATCATTCAGTTTGTCTTACGTGGTCTGCTAGTGATATTTTTATAACAGAAAGAACCATAATACAGAAAAAAATACTAAAAGCCTGATAGCTTATCTTTAGATACTGCTACGTGGTAGACATTATTCGGGGGAAAATCATGAAGAGAAAAGCTGCATACACTCATTAGTAACTTTACTGTTGCCAAATTCTAGTTACAAATTCATTTCCATTTCATGAGTCTTAATGAGTTGCTCAAATAAATAATTGCTTTTTAAGTTTGAAAATGGTTACTTATGCCAGCAAGTACTACAATATTCTATTATGCAGAATATGTACAAGCATCATAGAGAATGTATACTGTGAGCATTTGTTCAGAAGAAATTGCACTAACAGATTAATTTAAAATTCCTTTTTTTAAAAAAATATTTAAGGTGTCTTGATTTCACAGTTAGAACTACACAGAAATCCATAGTTGCAAGAAATCATGTTCTTGGCTTACTTTTTTTTTTTTTAAATACCATGTTTAAAAAACAAGCACAATCTAGATTTGCTGGTTTCAAGAAGCAGTTGGTCATGGGCCACTCGCACCAGAACTGGAAGTTCTGCTGTGTAACTGTCTCTGCCCTTTACTGTCGGGTGTGACCCCTGTTGCTCCTTGCAAAGGGATGACAAACATGGAAGCAGTAGCCTCCAGTGCAGCAACTTGCCAGTTCTGTCTTAACAGATTAGTAGTAAATGTTCTTGTTTGAAAGGTGGTGGTTTATTTTTGTTATGGAAGGGATGACTGGGGGGGTAGGGGGCATTCTGTGTGTGTACACGTATGCACATTAGGGTTTTGGGGTTTTGGTACCATTTGCACCCCTTTGCTCTCAAGCATTCTGCTAGGGAGCACTCTTGATTCTTCCTTCCAAAGTTCTCTGTCAGAACTGGATTTTTGTTTATTTTACTTGGAACTTAGACATAACTGAAGGAAGACAGTAGGAGCTCTGTTCTTGCCTGGTCCTGACTCTGAGAGTTTTATAGATGCCATGCATGTTACTGCAGCGCTGCTGTTTTAGCAAAGCCAAAAAAACAGAAGCCAAAGTTTCTGTAGCTTCACATTCTTTGTCTGAAGGCTAAATTTCTTTTTAAACCCCAGCTACAATTAGTGCTTCAGTAACCCTCTGCCCTTTCTCTTGCTGATGAGGAGTGTCTCTGGTTGTTACTGCTGAGGGCTTATGCTACACTAATCCAGATGAAAAAAAGGCATGGATTCTTGTCTAAAAGTCTCAGTTTGAAGTAACAACCAGGGAAAATTATATCTCTACCCGTGAAAGAATGGGTCTGGGATTTTCCAAGGATACACCAAAAAAATACAGCTTTTTACAGTGCAAAAGGCACCTTAAGAAGTTAGTGAGAAGTCAGGAATTTTGTAGGAGAGTAATAGAAACCTTTCCTTAGGATTACATAAGACCTGAGTTTCCTCACGCAGTTGTTAAAGGAGGTTTTTCTTCATACTGCAACATTTATGTGGGCATTTGCTCCTCTGTTTTCTCTTGTCATCATGTAAGTTCATCCTATTTCAGTGTGATCCAGTGCATAGTGGCCACAGTGCATCATTTCATCCATTCTTAACGCTTTAGCTTTCTTTAAAGTGCAGTTCTTCAAGGGATCCCAGTCACATGATGTGGAAATAATATGAATTGTCTGAAAGCAAGATCAGGTCTCAACCTTTTAAACTTTTAACTTTCTTTCATGAAAAATCAAATATTTTTAAGTGTTATTACGACCCTACAAATATAGACGAGTCTTTAATGGGTAGATCTGTTAAAAAGCAAGCAAACAAAAAAGCCTTAGGACTGCACTCACAGCAGACTGCCTTGGTTTTGCTCTCTGTGTAGAAATGGATATTTCTTTTTCTTGAGGACTAAGCTAGTTAAACACGTATTTTTGTGTTATTTCACGTTAGTGTTTTGCTTTGGATGCTGGTGTTTCAGAGTAGGTTGCTAATAAGAAAAGATACAAATACATTAAATGTCATTCCCACCAGACTAGTTTCCTTACTGAAGAAAGTAGGTCTGAAAGTCAGTATTTTGGCTTCTTCAAAAAAGAAACATAGTGAAAACACTTCAAAAATTGTTTTTCTCACTGGGGTTAACATAGTAATGTTTAAACTGTTCTCTTTTCTATGGAAGCTTCTGTGTGGTGGATTTTATATACATACAAAGATAAAGTAGAAACCACTTTTTTCTACATGTGTTGTCATTTTTTGTAATAAACTTTATTTGGCAGTTATTACAGTATATTTTTAAGCAGTCACTTTGCAGGAAAGACACAAATTCAAAATAAAGTGCAAAAAGATTAGGTTAAGAAAAATTACAAAGGGCTTGAAGAATCCTTTACTTCACTGCATAGATGAGAAGTGTACTGGGTTTTTCTTACAAGGGAATCAGTCTGAGAGGCAGGATGTGGCATGTCATAGCTTTCTCTGTCAGTACAATCATCTTCATGCTGCAGTTCTGGAAAAAAACTAAAGTCTCTTGTCGCTTCAACCAACAGTGTGACTTCAGCAGTGAGCCTTTTGCTCACCTGCACCATCATTTTTCTGAGGCAAAATGCACTTCCTTCTCTTGACAGTTGCTTTTCTTCATCGTCCTTACAGTCATTAGTTGCTTGGTGCTCTGGAAGTTCGCTGCAGGTGTAGTGGAATAGCTTAAATTGATCTATCCCCTGTTTCTTTCAGAACCAATTAAATGGTATGTCTTACTGTAAGAATACACTTTATCAAATGTGTCAGAAAAGAAACGAGTAAACTTCCTTTCTAACCTTTGGGGTTTGTGTTTTTTTTTTTGTCCCCTCTAGGTATCCTTATTAGAATACCGTAAGAGACAACGAGAAGCTAGAAAAAGTGGCTCCAAGACGGAAAACTTCCCTCTTGTTTCCGTGTCTCCTCAAACTGCTGGTGGAGGAAGTACAAGCAGTAACAATGGTGCTAATGATGGGTATAACAACAGTGGTGAAAACGGGGAGCAAACTGATAACGCTGCAAGCCTGCCCGCACCCCTGCCAACTGCTGCTTACAGTGCAGCTCCGGAAGATGCTGGCAACAGCTGTGCAGTCAAGGAATCTTCTTCCACAGAGAAGAATGAACCAGAAGTTCAGTGGTAAGCATGAAACTGTAGGACTAAATGCTGAAGAATTATTTACTTCTAAGTAGTTTTTTCTATTTGAAGTTCCGTTTTTGTTGTTAAAGGCTGCAGTTGCAGAGGCCTGATTGGAAACCCTTTTTTCAGATTAGCAAAGAGTTGTCTTACCTCATTCCTCAGAAATAGAGCTCATAATGATTAGAACATATGAAAAATTACCCCTAAGATACTGGTTAACTTATTTTAATTCTGCTTTGCATTGTTACTAAGAGCAAAATAAGTACTAGTTTGAGCAAGACAAGCTGCCTAGTTCTGTAGCTTATAAAATTGCATATGTAAAGTAGTTACAAGTCTGTAGAAAGTGCCTGCAATGAGTATGGCACGAGTTCGGATGTGAGCACTTGCTGAGGTGTGTGGAGGGGGGAGCAGCAGTAGGATGGAGAGAGAGGGGCTTTGGTGGCTCTGAGAGATCCGAGACCGATCCCCAGCATGACCTTGGCTCTGCACTCACATCCTTGTGTCACCACTGCTTTGTCCATGGGCTGAGGAGGATATTTTTCATCTTAAATCTCTGAAGTTTTCCAAAAGTACTGTAGGGAGGAAGGGTGGAGCAGACAACTTCAGGAAGCATGTTCTCAGAGATGTAGCTGGAGTGTGATGCTCACTGCTGGGCAGCGTGCAGGGCTGCCCGAGGGCTCCTGCTCAGGTGCAGAGCCTGTGGTGACGTCTGCCTCCCCCTTTATCATCACTGAAGGGCTCCCCTGTGTGCAGACCATATGCTCTGTTGAATGCCATACCAGATACTCCAACAACCAAAGATCCCGGGGAGAGACACAGTGTGAAGGCAGAAGGAATAGAGCAACTTCAGTCTGTATAAACATTATATATCATTTCCCACTACAATTTTGGTAGCTGTCTCCAAAATGTTACTAGCACAGAATAAACCCTGCAGATGTTCTTTGTGCTGTAGTGAAGGCCTGACAGTGTTGGGGATGGACATGGGCTGAGGAGTTGGAAATCCTTCTGCTCAGATGTTCCAGCTATTCCAGAATAGAAGGATTTTGTAGAGCCAATTGAAGGGAGAACGTGAGTGCAGTCTTCAAAGTTTCCCTGCAGCGGGGGTGTAAGTTCACTGCACATTGTACTATATTGCAAGCAAAGAATGTGGAAAAAAGGCTAAATGGGGAAGAATTTATTAGTAAGTTTTGCAGGAAATCTGCAGAAAGACCAAAATTTATTTTAGTGCAGTGGTATCATGGAGTAATACCCTGTGTTCTTGCCTGAAAGCCAGGGGGAGTTCCGTAGCTCAGTCAGTACTGGGCTCCTCGATTGGACTGTGATTGTGGGATGTAATTGATTATAAAAGAGAAGATATGACTGCTTCATACCCACTGTCTGGCAGGTTAAATGCAGGAGGGTTAAACAGATACAGTTGTAGTTGTGCAGTATTTAAAACTATGGATCCACTATTAAAAGTAAATTATTTTTAAAAAAAATTTAAAAGAGTATTTTCATCTTTGGAAGAAAAGAGTCTTCTACAAATGGAGAGTATGAAGCAGCACCTACAGCCTTTTATTTTTCAAAGTATTGGTTTTGACTTTTTCAGCTGTTTAGAAAGAGAAGATAACCAACCCCACGGACCTGCAGATGTTGTTTCCGTATTAAGAGCAATTGTCAGTTCTTGTAACAAAATTATTTGAAGTGGGAGAGAATAGATACAAAATACTTGACAAATCAAATTCCTTTTTTACACCCAGTTACTTGGTTTTTACATACATGAAATCAGCACTGTAAATTTTCTCTGCTCCAGTATTTGCATATACATCATTTGGCTGGGGGGAGTACATCGTCTCAAGCTTAAAATGTGCTTCTTTCTTCCAGGACTGCATCGACCTCTGTGGAACAAGTGAGGGAACGCAGTTACCAGCGAGCTTTGCTTCTCAGTGATCATAGGAAAGACAAGGACAGCGGTGAGTTGATCCATGGTGTCGAAGGTGATAAATCTGACCAGTTTCCTGGTGGGAGCCTGGAATCGTTCTAATGTTGTGTTTGGGTCTGCTTCATCTGTAGGGGGAGAGTCACCCTGTAGGCCATGCTCACCGTCTCATGTTAAGTCTCCACCTTCATCTCATTCAAATCTCATTTCCCAGTTGCAGCTTAAGGTCCCTTCTTTCACTGAATTTATGGAAGGTCAGTAAGCAGATGACCTTGTATGACACCAAATAGTCTTGTACAACAGCTTTAATGGCTCTTTTAAAATCAAATATAAAGTGCTTAGTGATTTTTGCAAAAGATTTTACGTTCCCACTTTTATATTTATCTCTGCTTTGTGTCTGTAGAACCTGATCCTGAAAATCCAGAGCCCACTTCTGAATGTCCGTCCCCAGATACTTCACAGAAGACTTGCAAGAGTCCCTCAAAAGCAAGCAAGGTAATGCCCAGTCTGTGCAGGCGCAGACTGCAGGTGTGTTGTGTAATATGCATACAAATACATGCATACATCTCTGATTTATCATTAAGAAATGCTAATTACTACTTAGAGGAACATGTATGTAACCTACTTGTGCAGCAACTTAACATCAGTGGACGTGGAAGAATATCTGTGTCAGGCCATGTGTGCTAAAAAGTTGGTTTGTGTTCTTTGGGTAGCTCTGCCTGTTGATGTATCCTCCTGCTTCTGTAGCCACAGCAGAGGTGGCCCCAGTGGGTTCAGCAGCTCTGCTGTTCCGATGGCAGAGACGTGATTTCCCTGCTGCTCCCCTTGCCAGGCGCTGGCTCTTGCCCTGCCTGTGGAGGCGCTGCTGTGGAGACGGGTGCTGAGTAGCTCCTGGGCAGTGTTAAATGAAGTCCTTCGGGTTGTGAAGTTTAGCCTGTTTGCTTGCACTGTGCCAGGTTTACAGTGTTAAATCACTCTAAAAATGGCTTTATTTTTGTAAATGGTCATGTCTGGAATTACTTCTCTCAGACTCAAAAATCTAAAACTTTAACAAATAAGAGATGCTGACTTCGGGTCATATTTCTGTTACTACTTTAAAATACATTTGCAAGTCGTTGATTCTCAAGAATGATCCATACTTGCTGAAAATAGCCTTCTGCTAATTGAAGCTTTCCACTGTTACTTGTCTGGGTTTGGGGTTTGGTTTGTTTTGGTTTTTTACACCTGTCTCAACACTTTTTATTATTATTTTTTTTTACTGCTGAGGAGAGAACAGTATTCATTCAGAGTTCTTTTTGTTGACTATTTTGAGTGTTCTGCACTGACCACCTCTCTCTCGTTCCAGCCCTCGTCACCGAGTCCTGTAGTTTCAACGCAGTCGCTTGGGAAGACACCCACGAAAGCAGATCCGCACTGGGAAACCGCAGCCAACGCGCCCGAGGCAGAATGTGCGGGTCCCCCGAAACCCGAGCTGCAGCAGAAGCAGCTGACGAACAACGTCCAAGCACTTTCCAAACCCCATCCATCTCAGTCGCATCTGCGCGGCTCTGCGGAGCAGCTCTCCCACTCACAGAAGTTGCCTTCTGCACCTTTGAAGCTGCATTGCCCCCCGTCGCCTCACGTAGAAAACCCTCCCAAAGCCTCCACGCCCCACGCGCCCGTGCAGCACGGTTACCTGTCGCCAAAGCCTCCCTCGCAGCAGCTGGGGTCTCCCTACAGACCTCACCACCCACAGTCACCTCAAGTAGGAACCCCCCAGAGGGAAACGCACCGCAGCTTCTACCCGGCAGCACCCGCCCTCCAGCCCGGTGCCCAGCAGCCAGCTGGCGCCCCCCTCTTCACTCAGACAACTTCGGGACAATCGTCAGCTCCTTACAGCCAGTTCAACCAACAGAA
>VXBW01002121.1:375294-485762 GCA_013400375.1 Thinocorus orbignyianus | reverse complement strand
CACCACCAACCTCCCCACCCTTCAGCTGGACACCAAGGTTTGCAAGCACAACACCAGCATGTTGTCAACTCCGCGCCTCCCCCGCCTCCGCCCCCACCCGCCCTGGGCGCGGGGCACCACCCGGCATCAGCACAAGGGTTGCACCACCCCTCGCACCAAGGACCCCCACACTTCCCTGCTGGCGCCCACACCAACGTCTCCTCCTACTCCTCGCAAGCCCCCCATCACACCACGTTAGGACCTGGACCCCAACATCAGCCTGCTGGCACAGGACCTCACTGCCCGCTCCCCGGCCAGGGGCCTCACATCCAACCTCAAGGACCAAACAGTCTGGCGCCCCCCCCTGCCTCGGGGTTCTGCCCCCACCCCGGCTCCGTCAGCCTCCCCCACGGGGTGCAGGGGCCGCAGCAGGCCTCCCCGGTGCCCGGACAGATCCCCCTCCACAGAGCACAGGTGCCGCCCACTTTTCAGAACAATTACCATGGGTCAGGGTGGCATTAAAACCCATCCCTTTAATCCTAAACATTTTTAAAATGTTGTGTAAAATAAACTGTGTATATTTCCTATGTACCTGTTGGAGGTACTTTTTAAAGCTTGTACATGATACTTTGTATAAAAAGCGAACACCAGTGCTCTTTCACTGTATTCTTTCCATTTTATTTTATTTTATTTTATTTGCTTTTTAAAATTCCTGAAAACGTGCTGTTAAGCCAGTATTAGGTATTTCTTTTTATTTTGTAAGTGAACATTCCAGCTGTTTTTTCTGGCAGTAGGTTTGATGCTGCATAATCTTTGAAATTTTATCGTTGCAGTTAAATTCATTTAGTGAATGTTTTCTATATTACTTTTATACATATGTAAGGAAATAAGTACACGGGCTCAGTGATGGCACTAACATTATTTTTTTTTCATTTTCTTCTGTCAACAGTTCTTTGTGTGCATAGAGATAGAAAACAATGCAATACAAATTTTTATAGTTTTTGGTGTGAACATGGCTTTTTGTTTCATCAGTTATTTGCAGAAAATGTAATTTAATGTATAGACCGTTTCTAATGTCTCTGAGTGCTGTAAATACTGTATTTCTTTGGCTTGTAAAATTGCTTAAAGCTGCTTTCATTTGATATAGTATTGTATATAATAAGTCTCTTTTGCAAAAAAAAAAAAAGGTGTGATCTTTGTGAAAGTAGTACAGTATATGATCTTTAATTTTTTTTTTTAATATACTGTCACATTGCAGCACTGGTTGGGCATTTTAATTCATGTTAATAAATCACAACTATGTCAGTTTTAACTCCTTGTCCTGGAAGGGTGGTGTGTCTGCAGGCAGCAGCCCCCCCTGGGAAGCGAACACCCCTGGGGGTGGCACGGGGTAGAGGGGGGTTGTTTCCCTGCCCTGGCTGGAGGCAGGGGTGTGTCACAGAGGGTGTCTGTATACCTGTACCAGCCCTGTCACCCTGACTGGGGCTACAGCCCCCAGCATGCTACTGTCCCCCCTCAGGTGGATGTTCAGCCCCTCCTGAGTGCGGGACTGAAACCCCCTCAGCCTTCCCTGAAGTTTACAAACCTGCAGCTGTGGGGCAGCCTCCCTGCAGCCTGTACCTGTCCCCAGCCCTGGGGAGCTGAGTCCCTGGGGCTATAAGGGTGTGTGCAACCTGAGGAGCTGTTTTATAAAGCAGTGGTTAATTTTTTAAGCATCTCATTCCTGCTGCCAAACAGCAGCCCAGATGGTGCTGTTGCATTGGCCAAGTGCAGTTATTCCGTGATCGGGGTGTGGTGGCAGCAGTGACAGGGACTCTGCTCCAGGGCCCTGCGTCACCATCAGAGAGGGAAACCTGAACTGGGACAGGATGGGAAGTGGCTGTTCCCACTCACTGAAACAGGTGGTCATTCTTTCTAAGCATGTACCAAACAAAGTGGGGCTACAAATTCTAATGTGCCTGCAGTTATTGACAAATTCTGTTAGCAAAAACTAGCGCACTGGCACCGCTCTCCTGAACAACTGCTGGCTCTGCAAAGCACACTGTCAGGAGCATGAGGTTGTGCAGCAGCAGCAGCACAGGGTTAGGCCACCAACAGCAAAGACCCCCATCCCACCTACCCACCCAGACACTGGTTCTGGGCAACATCTGCATCTGCCCAGTGCTCAGCTCTGGTTGCCTGGACCCCTTCCTTTTCTCCACAGAATCATAGCACTGTTTAGGTGGGAAGGGACTTGCATAATCATCGTGGATAGTCCAACCATCAACCTAACGCTGATAAAAAGCAACTCCTCATCCCTAAACCACGTCACTGAGTGTGATGTCAGCCCGTCTTCTGCACACCTCCAGGGATGGTGCCTCAAGCACTTCCCTGGGCAGCCCACCCCAATGCTGGATAGCCCTGTCAGTGTAACAATTGTTCTGACACCCCATCTGAACCTCCCCTGGCGCAGCTTGAGGCTGTTTTGTCTGAGCCTGTTGCTGTGAATTAGGAGAAGAGGCCTCCATGAAGGAGGTCACTGCATCACCTCAGCTGTAAGAGTGTAACAGGCGTTGGAGGCCATCAGACCTTGGAGCAGCGCAAGGAGGTGGCACAGGGGCCTGCAGGATGTGTCTGTGACTACACAAGGTCACCCAGGGGTGTGACCGTGGCCAAGCACAGGGCAGCCACAGGGTCACCCCCATGGCTTGTGCTTGCACCTGCACCGCGCCTGAGTGCTGGTGTCTCCCACAGCCCTGGCCTGAGCCCCTCGCTGCCGCCATGCCCGCGCGCTGCCAGCCTCTGCCTCTGGGGCAAAGCCAACACGAATTTGTACCTCTAGCTCTGGAGCCAGCTGTAGCCTCATCCTCCTCCCCAGTCATCCCTGCAGCCATCACAGCAGTTCCAGTGCGAGGAGCTTGGGGCGCAGAGGTGAGGGGAGCCCCTCCTGCAAGGGCCCTGGGCCCATGTCCTGCTCCGTGGTGGCCTGGCAGCTTCTTCATGGAGGAGCGGCTGCACCAGCCTCGTGGAGCTGGGGTGTTTGCTTGTTCAGAGCAGCTGAACACCTTGTATGAAATACTCTTAGGGATTTTGTTGTGTTTCACCTCACAACCGCTTCCACGCAGCCCCTCCTGCCACACAGCCCTCCAGGATGCTCTGATTTANACAGACCTCTAGCAAAGCAAGGTTGGAGTCATGGCTAGCAAAGAGTCCAATGACCAGCACAGTCTGAAAAAACAAAACACTTTAATTAGACAACTGCAAGCACCTCAAACAACTGGTTATTGTTACAGCATGGGGCTACCTTCTCACAATCTAGTTATTGCAAAGGCATGTGAATAAATTCCAGATGGACAAAGTCAAGAAAAAGTGGCACCGTTGTTACATGAAGGTCAGAAAAAAGCTTACATTCATCCCACTGACTTCTAAAAGAGGCCCGAACACACCTCCAGACTGTACATTCTAAAATCTGTATTGCCTACAAGCTTCAGCCTATGCAGCTTCTCTTTGCTTGTTTCTTTTTTCCTAGGAAACACTTAATCCTTGCGTGCAGCTGACACGGGGGGCTGAAGGGCTGTGATGGGGAAAACAACGCTAGTGCAACTGGGTTTAGAAACAGGGAAAGCTGGGAATGG
Organism: Thinocorus orbignyianus; assembly: GCA_013400375.1. NCBI lineage: Eukaryota > Metazoa > Chordata > Aves > Ciconiiformes > Thinocoridae > Thinocorus > Thinocorus orbignyianus. The sequence goes on along the minus strand of VXBW01002121.1, from coordinate 482,169 downwards.
AATGAGCATGATCTCGCTTCTCGCAGTATTTTGCCCGCTGCACTGGAAACACCTGCAGCTCTGTCCTTCCTCAACTGGCTCCAAGCGCACACTTTTATTATAAAAGATCAGTAAATTCTACACAGAGAGTGGTTCTCATGCTCGACTTTTAATTTTTTTTCTTTTCCTTAAGGTATAGTACAACTTACAGTGCTTATAAAAAGGCAACACCATATGGTACCATGTCTTCACTATCACATTGTAAGGGAAATTGCTATCTTTCTTTTCTTAAAAGCACTTAAAATAGGCAAAAGTTCTAAAAGGGAGTGCTAACTGATAATGCATACTTTAGTAGAAAGAAGTCTAGCCTTCCTTTAAAGTGCCGTTTGGGGAATGAGATCCTGTAAACCAGAGCCACTTTGTTTAAAACCCAATGAACGGGAACTGCTACAGAATAGAAAGTTTACACAATTCCTTTAAAGCAGTTTAAAGTCCACTACATGCAATTGGTTGGCTATAAAGCTCTCTAAAACTTAGTCGCTTTTACTCTGAAATTGAGTCCCCCGTCCCATATTGAAATGGAAATAAACATTTACAGGGTGCATTTACATACACTATAATACAAGGATGACGTCCCTTTGCCAGAAGATAAAATTGTACAATTCCTCGCCCTAACTCAGCTCTGACTTGATAAATTTCTTACGCTCGTAAATTATATAATATGCATCAGCTAAAATATTATTATTTTTTTTTTTCATAAATAGTTACAAAACTTGCCAAAACACATGGGGGGGAAGTTTCCTTTGTTCAAAAATCTGACATCTGAATGCCACACAACACAAGAAACGATGCTTAAAGACACGGGAAGTGTTGGTTTTTTTTCTGAAGAAAGTGGGTGAGTAAACTACCAGCCGAAGACAAAAAGACTACCCTTCCCCAAGAACACAGTGCACGAAAAGCAAAATGTCAAACAGTACCTCAAGCAAAACAAAGGTCTGAGGGTTGAAGCCAGCTCTCGAGTGATCCTGCTAAAGAATTTGTGACAGTCACCGTTCAGGTCCGATGCATTGCAAAGTGGTTGCTGGCTAGTTTTTTTTTTTCCTTTTTTTTTTTTTTCCTTTTTTTTTTTTTCCTTTTTTGTTTTTTTAACCAGCTGGGAGACTCTGCTAAGAATTGAGCCAGGGATGCCTGAGGCATTCTCCAGCTGAAGCGCGTTTCTCCGGGACCATTTCGAGCATGGGGATCAGGAAATCTGTAAACTGTGCAGCATCTTCATGAGGCCAACCATACTTCTCCACCAGCACATCAAAGAGACTCCAAGGTTTCAGCTTGGTGATGTGTCGGAGCTCTCCTGCAAACACAAAGATTGCTGCCATTAGGAAAAATAACTCGTTATCCCTGCTGGTGAATAATTCCTGCTTCGTTTTTCTGCCACTCTGCACAGACAGTGCCTCGGCCAGGCTGAGGATGGTGAGGCAGGACGGGCAGCACACTGCAAGCTCGCTTGAGGTCCTCAAAGGAGATGAGTGTGTCCAGTGTCAAAACCCAGAGGCCATTCCCACAGCAAACTGTGTCACACCTCGGTCCTGCTGCACACAGCCCTTCTGACCGCTCCTGCTGTCTCCTGCATACAAAGGTGCCCACACACACGCTCACACCACGGGCAAAAAACTGCAGGCCTTTTGCTCCTGCTCAGCCAAAGAACCCACATCAGCGAAACACAGAAAGGTCTGGGCTGGAAGGGACCTCCAAAGATCACCTAGTCCGACCTCCCTGCAGTCGCAGGGACACCCCCAACTAGACCAGGTTGCCCAGGGCATCATTGAGCCTCACCTTGAGTATCTCCAGGGAAGGGGCCTCAACCACCTCCCTGGGCAAACTGTTCCACAAACCCGCTCCAACGCCAAGGCAGAGCCCTCGGCAGGCGGGTCACTGCCTCACCACGCGGCGTTTGCCAACACCAGAGCAGAGCAGTGAGTCACTGCAAACCAAGCCAAGCTCAGAGGTTTGGGAAATTCTTCTCCACCTCCCAGGCAAACACACCAAAGAGCCCTGGGCTGAGTCCTTCCTCAGGAGGAAGCACCTGCTGCCACCTGCATCTCCTTCCATCCACCAGCACCACAAGTGGTGGCAGCAGCCAGCTACAGGATTCGAGCTCCAAAGGCAGGGAGTACGGCCAGCCCAGATATGTGTTTCCCACCAAAACAAATAAAGGAGGCAAGAACCTTTCTGCCCTTCAAACGAGCAACCTCACCCAGCCCCATCCACATGTCACCCAGCACCACAGGGAAGAAAGACTGTTCTGGCTGCTCCCTGCCCCTGGTTTGCCATCGCCTTCCTTCCCAGGCATCAATCTGAGCCAGACCGACCCCATGTGTCACCACAGAAAGCACTTCAGAGACCCCTGTGGTGGTTCTGCAGTGTCCCCCGAGCCACCACAGGTGACAGGTTCTCAGTCAATACTGAAACTGACCATGACTCGCTCACAGCTCGCCAAGCTCACACACCCACAAGCTGGGATGGGGCACATGGGCCACACCACTTTTAAGTGAAGTAGTTTGGCAACTCAGTTGTTGTCCCTGGCTGTAATCTGCTGCCCAGAAAACACCATCAGATGTCAGCTCCTCTGAGTTTATGTACATCCCTATGGGCTACAGATGTTCCAGGGCAGAAGAAACCCACATCTTCAGACTGCCCCTGAGGGTCTGAGCATCTGAATGCAACAGATTAAAGCCACCACACGTGCAGCAGCATAGGCTCCTGCTGCCTCAGGCCACAGTAGCAGGTTACAGCCAGGGTGCAACACTCCAACAAGCAGCTCCCCAGGTGCGATCACACAGACCCCAGAAAAGCAAGTGTGCAACGGCCAATTGCTCGAGAGAGAGACCTGCTGGTAATAGCGAGTCAAGATGTGCTGCCCACAGCTGGCCCGCTAGCACAGAGTCACAGAACGATACGGGGTTGGAAGGACCTCTGGAGATCATCTAGCCCAAACCCCCTACCAGAGAAAATCCTCCCAGAGCAGGTTGCACAGGAACTTGTCCAGGTGGGTTTGGAATGTCTCCAGAGATGGAGACTCCACCACCTCTCTGTTCCAGTGCTCTGCCAGCCTCAAAGTGAAGAAGTTCCTCCTCATGTTTCAATGGAACTTCTTATGTTCAAGCTTGTGCCCATTTTCTCTTCTCCTCTCACTGGGCACCACTGAAAAAAGACTGGCCCCTTCCTCTTGACACCCATCCTTTAAGTATTTATAGGCGTTGATTGGATCTCCCCTCAGTCTTCTCTTCTCCAGACTAAAAAGACCCAGTCCCTCAGCCATTCCTGGTATGAGAGATGCTCCAAGCCTCTACTCATGTTTTGTTCCTCTCCTGTACCCTCTCCAGCAATTTTAAGTTTTAGTGCCAAAATGCATGAATCATTTTTACAGACAATCCAGCTTCCATGGGGGTGCTGGAGAAAAGGACTCACTGGAGTTATTACCGGGCTCAAGGTGAGACCCTATAAAAAGTATGTGTGCATTTGTTTTGTGGTGCCTAAGTAGTACCTTATAAATGCTTTTCCTTTTTTAAATGCACCCTTCTATTTCAATGTCACAAACTGCTTCAGGCAGTTACTGTGGAGAGACCTGATGTTGTAAACTCATTAGCTGACAACACCTTTCCTTTTGTGCCCGTGACTACAGGGGAACAATTCAAATGTTTAAAGTTTCTCTCTGAGGCTGAATCTGCCTATGGACAGGAGAAACACACACACTGTGCTTTCTTGGGCTGATGTTTTCAAAACAGGAGCCTACAGGCAGATTTTCTAAGCCCACCTTTACACCATAGTGTGAAATCTTCACAAGAGCTTCAGGCCTGTGCCACACGGCCTCTGATCTCTGGTGCTGAGGCAACGAGCAGAGGAGCACAAGACGCAGCAGCTTGCTGGCACACCATGGAGCCTGTTGCTCCCTGCCAGCCCATCAGATGTGAATCCCTCCTGGGGCACCAGGGAGGCTGGCAGTACTGCAGCAGCCAGGAAAAAAGGAAAAGGATCTCTGGTGCCCAATCCAGTAAAAAAAATTTCAAGTGAGCGAGCAGGAAACTCACCACCTCCATTTTTCCATCACTAAGCACTTCAATATTCCTGAGTTGCAACTAATAATGGCTGAATAACCGGTATGGTCTGAAAACACAGCTTGGCCTATTTCTCCTTCATCTTGCCTTAGGGATTTCCTGTTTTGAGTAGGACGGGTGGGATACAGTCTACTTAAGCTTCCACAGCAAACCTGCATTTACATTTTGTGTGGTGGGTGAACCAAGCCTTCTAAATTACTTAAATCCTACCCAGAGCCACATGGTACCTCTGAGGAACATCACTTTAAGTTCAGGTCCTATAGGACAACAGTGACACTTTGCAGTGGAAGATCCTCATGGAAGCACATGTAACTCTCCAGCTCAGGGGAATTTTACACTGTCCTCTTCTGTGCACCACAAACACTGTGGTCATTGTGTAACTGTTCGGTCCTTTTAAGGTTCTATGATGTCATAGAATCACAGAAAGGTTAGAGTTGGAAAGGACCTTAAAGATCATCAAGTTCCAACCCCCCTGCCATGGGCAGGGACACCTCCCACTAGAGCAGGTTGCTCAAAGCCCCATCCAGCCTGGCCTTGAGCACTTCCACGGATGGGGCATCTACAGCTTCTCTGGACAGCCTGTTCCAGTGCCTCACCACCCTCACAGGAAAGACCTTCTTCCTAATATCTAATCTAAATCTCCCCTCTTCCAATTTAAAACCATTACCCCTTGTCCTATCACTAGGCTTCTTGACAAAGAGGCCCTCTCCAGCTCCCCTGTAGGCTCCCTTCCTTAAAAAACACCAACCCATCTGGCATAAAGTCAAAATCAGAAACACGAGATAGGCTTTAAGGGCAGGTCAGGCTGTGGGGTCTTCCCAATTCAGTGCCTGTCTCTGACCATGGCCACAGGAAGGCATGGGGAGGGCAGAAGAGCCTTCTGCAGCCCCTGCCCTCGCTCCAGCAGCTGCCATCCCCGTTGGGGGCTGCCAGAAGCACATCCTGCCCAGACCTTCTACAGCTTCACAGATTTACAGACCGTTGGCCCCGAGTTTGTTCATCTCAAAAGCAATCTCCTGTTAACTGAGTCTGCTAAAACAGCCTCTCTGCCCACACCCAGGGCAGCAGCTCCTGAGTCCCACTGCCTGCTGCATGGGGGAGCAGTCATCATAAAGCCACCCCCTGCAAGCTCCACTGGGTGTCTCCCAGCTCTCATAGCTGGGCGCTGGCAAACAACAGCTCTGTTTTCAGGTTATCCACCGATTTCCCGTTGTGTGAGCCTGTGTTATTCCTCCAGCCACCTTCTCCTCTCCACACTAAGAAACCCCAGGCATTTTAGCCTCCCCCATACTGCAGTTGCTCAATCTGCTGGATGATCACTGCTGCCCTTCCTCACACTGTGTTAAACACCGTTACATCCTCCTGAAGGCAAGGCAGGCACACAGGGGTCCCTGCCCTACCAGAAATAACACACAGGGAGCAGACAGTTCTCACACAAGGGGAGATGAACAGCTGGATTCTCTCCTGCGCTGGATTCTCTCCCAACCTCCTGCAGCACAGCCCAGCCCTGCCACCGCGGCCCCCCTCAGGCTCCATGCAGCTGGCCAGTGCTGCCCTGCTGATGAGCTGGGACTCAGGCATGTGCAGTCACTGGCAGGAGGGAAACCGCAGCACTTTTTGGCTGAGAATGTGCTCATCAGCTGTGGCCGACAGCGCCTGATGTTCCTCCACCACATACCCGCAACAGGATGCTCCTGACATACCCTGTCCCCTGACACTCAAGTATCAACTGCTGTCTCACACAGGGAGGGGACAGAAGACACTTGAAGCATCACCACATCCCTCAACATGTCGAAAACCTGTCTTAAAGAGCAGGCTGAGCAAAGACAAAGCACAAAAAGATAAAAGAACCGTAAGGCCCAGTGCATTTGCTCAGATTAATTGCTTTCTTGTAGCAACTGACAAGGGTTTTAATTTCAGAGGGGCTGCCCTCCTGTACAACGCCAAGCACAGCTCAGTCACCGCCTGTGACTGTTGCACTTGGGCATTACAGTGATTTGGAGGGTCTGAAGTGAGGCAGCACAGTGACCTCTGCCACCCCTCTGTCACAGAGCCATCCTTCCTCCATGCTCTCTCTTCAGTGAGGCTGCAGGACTGTAACTGCACGCAGCTGCGTGTCTGCTGTCCAGGTGTTCCCTGCCCACCTCAGTCATTCCTTATCAGTGCCATCCCAGGGACCACTATGTACAAGCAGAAGCAGCTGACAGGTAATCTTCCAAATCACAAGCTGCACATCTCTTGATTCCTTATTTACATGAACACTGGACAACAGACTCACAGAGACATTTGTTAACATCCACACTTTGTTGAGTACATCCCAAAATGAATTCTAAATAAAATATTGAAACTGCAAACTGTGGCTTTTCTCAGAAGGCCAGGTTTACACCAAAATTCTTCTTTAGTAAGAGCTCTCCACTTAAACTGATATATTTCTTCAGTACCCATAAATGAACATATTCTCCTTTTGGATAGCACTATGCTTTAAATTAGTGTTGCATAAATACCGTTACCTTTTTTGGTGAAAAACTCCTTGGAATATTTCCCCAACATAGCGTATTTTCGAGGGATTTTTCCCAGCAGTTCAATGATCAATGCTATGTGGTCTGCATTGGAGAACATTGCCAGCAAAACAGAAACATACAACAGTTTAATCAGTACATTGCATGCACACACTAACACTGGCCCGGTACAGACAGAAATAGATTGATCCTGGTGAAAAAAAAGACTGTGCACACTGATCAGTGGCTAATTGAGAAAGATGCTTTTAGCAAAACTTCCTTCTCAAAGCAACATTTGAGTATCAGCTGCTAAAAACAAGCTTTGCTACGTAATTTAAAAATGTACCAATAGTTATTTTTGAGAAAGTTTAGCTAAAAAAAAAAATTGGTCACAGATTCCTGTGTATTTTGGTTTTCAAGAAGAAATTTTTGTTGTGTGATTTCAGGAAATGCTCCTCAGTGGGACATGTCACAACCAGCAACAGCAATTCCACTTCTGTCTGCATCACGGCACCTTTCAAAAAGAAGAGGTACTACCTCTGCGATTGAAGAATTCCCGAGAATATTTTCCAGATAGAGCAAAGTGCCTTGGGATATTGCCTAGAAGCTCTATGATGTGTGCTATGTGGTCTATGAGGGAGAGAAAAAAAGGATACGGGAGTGGAAGGGGCAGGGAAAGGATGGGATAAAAAAGAAGAGGAAAGAAACTGGAATTAGTAAAAAATCAGAAATAGTTTCAAATCAACAATGTTTGCAGCAAATCCATGCAGAGGTTTCCAGGATCAGCAGAGCTCTGGCATCATTAGTAGCATTTAGGAACAATGAATGATGCCCACATTACCACTGCAAAGAGTATTTACAAGCAAACAAGCATGAAAATGGACAGGTATACAGATGGAAGCAGGAGTTAATTCTGATTTAAAAAAAAAATAAATTAGTAATTACCTAATTCAAATAAAAATACACAATGTAAACATTATTCCGGTGTCACTCTTATAAAAGAGAAAATACTACAAAGTTCAAATTTGTCCTTTTTTTCTAAACTAAAACGTTGTTATTCTCAATCAGTTTTCCACACATATGCAGTCTTACAAGAAGGGCAGTTTAATTCCTTCAGGCAGTTGTTAAGTAGATGAATATCTGCAGAAGGGAGTTTTTGCCCACCCATTGCTAGTGATGGAACTTAAAACTAAAAAGAAAAAAATTGTATTTATATTCTGAAAACAATGTGCATGAACAGTTCACTCAAGTACAAAACTTAACCCCACTGTAAGCTCACTGGAAATTTAAGAAGAGAAGTGTGAAAATACACAGAAACTCATAAAATATCTCAGAAGATCCGTACCTTCATCCCTGGAATAGTCTTCACCAGAGTGTGGTTCAAACAAATAATCTCCAGTTGCTAGCTCAAAAGCCTATAACATAACAGACATATTTATGGGTATTTCAAAAATACTGTTTTCAATCTTTAGATGTCAGCAAAACATCACAATTATCTCAGAACCAAGAGGGAAGTAACATTGAAAGCTAAAGGCCTACAACTGGATCTGAGCCTTAGGAGAGGCCACTTACCTGGGGACCATCATTCCTGAGATGCAGCCCCAGCATGAACCCAGGGCTCTGGAGAGCGCCCAGCCCCGAGCACACCCCACCAGAAGGAGAGGCTGGAGGTTTGGCAACAGGCAGCACACCCAAACCCCAAAAGTTTCCCTCTGCTCAACCAGGATGAACAGAAGAGATGGACAAGAAGTGTGGAACCATGGTCCCTCTCCAACCAGCAATCCCTGGGGCTCCACTGGCCGACCAGGGAGTATTTCAGCCTCCTGGCAAATTTGGGAGGCAGCAAAGAGTACCCGGCTGCAGAGGAAGCAATTCTGAACAGATCAGCTGCTCGGGGGTGTGATGGGGCATCAGTGTAAGGTGCTGTTAAACACATGTTAATGTACTAACGTGTCACCCATTGGACATGTTAAATATGTGTAAGTTAATGAAGCTGAGAGAGGGGTATTTCTAAATATATAATAAGGAGCTACGCTTGTATCTGAAGGTTAATTGCGTGATACAGATTGCATGCTGGGGACTGAAATAATAAAGTCTGAATCAGAGAGAAAATCCATTTATAACTGTAATTAATCACTTGAAACTAGCAAAAGGGTAAGCTTGAGGATTCTAAATCCAGGTCTGTTTTAAAAAAGGTATTTTAGTTAAATCAGAAGTCATCAAAGTAAACACTGCAATCACGGGGTAAAATACTGACACTGACAAAAGACCCAGAGCAGAAGCTGTGAGCAGTGATCCCTTTCAGGCCGTGGCAGTGCCTCGTTGGGATGCTGACTGTGTCAGGTCAGGACAAAACCGAGGTTCTCTTTATGGGTGCAATGCATATCAGAAGCTGGGAGGTCCTGAGACAGCTCTGGGAGACCACACTTCTGTGCAAACATGGATTCACCTACTCTCATTTGTTAAACTATTTGCTTTCTGCTCTGGATCACCAACTATCCAAAGCAGCCACAGGAATCTAATTTTTTCCAGCTGGTTTAAACATGAAACTATTTTCCATCTCCAAAACCCTGATCCAGGGTCTGATCCAGAAAATCATTCCAAAATTCAGGCAGAACTCCCTGGCATAGCTCTAGGAGGGGACCTCACTCTGTCAGAACGTTTACTACAAGATATTTGTTTCCTGAAAACATACATTTTTCTGTTCCAGTTCATAACCCAGAGTTGTTAAAACACCTATAAATGCAGCCTATTCATGGGCTCCTGGCTTTTTCAAGCTGTGAACTGCGGTGTCATCCAAGTGAGCTACAGCCAAAACAATTCATTGCAATCACACACACCAGCCAAGAAAGCAAGAATGCCCCTTGTTGACATTTCTGTTGATCCTACAAATGGGCTTTTCATTTCTGAAGTCACCATCACTAATAAACAGTCATTCATTTTTTCACTTATTCTACTCTCATCTCAAGATTGAGAGTTTTTATTTTGCAGTTTAAAAAAAAACCTAAAGGACTTACTAAATTGCCAGGTATTTAAACTGAAGACATTTTTAGACTAGCCAGAGATGACTGGTTGGGATCTCTAAATACAAGATACTGGAGAACAGTTACTCTCTGGAGGTGAGACCGAAAAGCTCCAAGTGTCCCCTCTGTATCTCACAGGGATACATTCAGTGGGAGAGCCAGTCCAGCCTTCCTAGGAGAACACATGCTGATGGACTGATTTCTGAGGACATGAAGAAACTCGTCGTTATTTAACACAGATCCCTAAAGAACAACAGAAACGTAACTGAAATGTAACCACAAAGGTAGACTCCAAAAGAATACAGCTTCTGTCCCCAAAAATGAAGTATTAATAGCTCAATATATCTGCGTGGGACTACGATTAAATGGGAAAAACTGTAAAAACTGTTCACAGAGCAGCACAAGCAAGTAAGCACACCGCTGCGCTATAACGAATTTTCAATGTTTGTATATAATAAGAGCCGCAAGCTCTCACGGGCTCGGGATATTTATACCAGTCTTTTGCTGAAAAGAAACTAAAGCTTTTCAAAACGCTGCTTCTTTTTTTCTCTTTTGTATAGCTTTGACTCCATGCCCAGCATGGGCTGGAGCCATAGCATCTCAGACACTTGATTTCCCGGTTCTCCTTACAGGACTCTGCACCAAGAATGCAAGAACTTCTGACTCAGATGTATGTAGGGACAGTCCAGACACAGCCTTGCCTTTTGGGTGCTGCAATAAATATCTGTAATAATACTTCCTAGCACTCATGCAGGACAATGTCTCATAGGTTCATCTGCAGCCACCTGGTGATAAGTTCACAGGTATCTGTAGGATGGATCAGCTACATAGCACAAGACAAATGAAATGAATTGGGTGTCATTTAAAAAAAGACTACATCTTTGACCTAGGTTTTCACCACAAAGTGAAAAAATCAGCATTAAAATGCATTAATAAGCCGGTAGTCATAAGAAGGACAGTGACACCTTTGGACTGTATCAGTCAGAGTTCTGCTCTTTAAACTTATGTCAAAAGGTGTTGTGCTCCAGAAAGCACCTGCAGTCCCGTCAGTGAGTGGCACTGAAGGCAGAGCTCTCTGCTGCTGGTACCCAGAAGTACAGCCGTGGCAATGCAGTGCTGCTTTGGACTTCTGGGGCACTTTTCAGTACTTGTTGACACTTTGCACCCAACCATAGGTACATAAAACCACCCAATCTCCGTTTCATAAGTGGCTGGTGTTCTGTGACTAAAATCAGGAGGTTGAATCCTTGATGGACAGCAAGTTGAACACAGGTCAGCAGTGCATTCTCATGGTAATGCAGGCTAATGGGATACTGGGCTGTGCAACTGTGTTATCAGCCCTTGATGGGAAGTGACCTTCCCTCTCCTCAGCACTCTGACCTGCATATCTGGAGACCTGTGACCACTTTGGGGACACCAGTATGACTGAGACCCTGCCAAACTGGAGAAAAAGACCAGGAAGGACCTCTAGGACATTAGGGAACTGAACAGAGGATGCAGGAGGAGAGGTTGGTGGGGCCACGTTTGTTCAGGTTGGAGAAGGAAAGGAGAAAGGGCGACTTAATTGTTGCACTCCACAGCCTGAAAAGCAGTTACAGGGAAGCCCAAGATATGCTCTCATCAATGAAAGGACAATGGAGAACTGACAGAAGCAGCAAGATGGGAAATTCCAACTGGATATGAGACATAAAAAAGAAAAGGCTTACCACTGGGACAGGCTGTTCAGAAAGGCTGTGGAAATGTCACCCCAGAAGGTGAGTACACCTCAACTGGGTGAAGCTCTGAGTAACCTCATCTAACCTGGACGTTAACCTTGGCTCAAGCAGGAGGCAGACTACCAGAGATCCTTTTCAACCTAAATTTGGCTACTGTTTCTATGATGCTACAAATACAGATTAACCATATTTACTTACTTTACACTTGAAAATGTTCATTTATAAAAACTAGTTTTTCTTGACAGAAACTCCAACTTTGAAATACCATCATCTTTTTTACTTAATGTTGACATTTACCTCAACAGAAATCAGCATCTCAATTATTAAATGGAGACAACAAATGAGATACAGCATGCTCAGCATATGGCACAAAAGCCCAAGGCAATCATCCCTCCTTACTGACTGTACTGGCAATCACTGCTTATCACTTTCCTAAGGTTATCACAAAAAAATAGTCTAGACTGCTCTTCTCCATCTGCAGATGGAGAATCTTTCATATAAATGGTCACACTGCTGCTTTTGTAGACTCTGGAAAGGCTACAATTGCCTTCCTGCCACACAATTGTACATGAACCTACCACAATACTAAACTGCTGGCATCACTATCATATATTATGGATCCGCGTCTAATCACACAATTGGAAACAGCTACATTTTCACCCTGTGACAGCTGTGCACTCAATCTGGTGACTGAAAATGGATGCACGCCTAGGAAAAGCTGTCTGGGAGTGGATGGAAGAACAATTCACTTGGACTGCATAAGCCTCTCTGAATTCTTCTTCTGAAGCCCCAGCTGAAAAAGGACAACAAGCTATAGGCCAGAATTATTATTTTGACAGATGAGATCTGGCTCTTGGCTGGAGTTTCTCTACCCCAGCTGAGAAGAAGAGCTGTGAATGAGAAGATTGTAACTGCTTTAAAAACAGGCTTAATTTTAAGAACACTGTTCCACAGGTAAGTGGGATCATGGAAAGAAGAGCAAAAAGCTTTTTTATGTATACACATCAGCTGTTCTCCCATGGACATCTTCCTTGGAAGAGCCAAGCGATGGATAGAATATAAAATCATTTTGCATGGTTAGTGCTTGCTAAGAAAGGCCAAATATACCAAACACAGACTGTGCATGGGATGCTGGAAAGGGAAACAGGTTTCTATTATTTGCTGTGCTCCAATCTCGGAATCATGCACATGCTGAGTGGTTGCTTTGGAAAGTCAGTTTCTTTGGAAAATCGTTTTCTTTTGAGTGTTTCAGGTTGTCCACCCACCACCTTCAAAAAGGGTGTACAGTGATTAATAACAGCATTTTGTACCATATCTGCCTACTGAAAAATATGTGCACAGTGGCTTCAAGTTTTTCTCTCTCTCAACCAGATTTTTGATTTTCCATTTTTCCTCAAAATACTGCTTCTGTGCAGACTGAGGCTTGTCATCACGCCTTCAGTATGTGCCACTTGCACATCCTAGCATGATGATACTCATGACCCCATGGAGACATGACCATTTTTTCCCTGCTTTCAAGACAGGAAGAGTTGCTGAGGACAGTTACCTCTCCACTCCGCGTGAGAGGACATTATGCAAAGATATAAACTGGGGGCTGAACTAGAGACATTTCTATATAGGTTTAATTTTTAAATCATAAGCTGCTATATTCTGCTCATTCTTCATTCTGTCCCTCCAAGTTCTCTCACGTGAATAAAAATTCCCATAATAAAACCACCCTGTAAGCTTGCTTGAATTGTAATAGCCCCTCCCTCCTTTTGAAAACTGTTTTCCTGCCCCCTTTCCCTCTCACCCCAGAAGTATTTTCTTTCATCATTGGTATTGTCTTTGGATAGGTAAAAGATTGTGCACAATTTTCTCCTTCTCTGACTTCCTGCTGATCTACAGCTATGATCTATTTGCTAGTTCTTATCACAAAAAGATAATTCAGGAATAATTTACCACAAAAGCCACCTAAGAAAAGTGCTAAAAACATAGCCTTGTTAATGTCCTAGCTTGTGACATAGTCATCTTCTTCCCACAGCTCAAACGAGACTGTACATAATGAACAACACAAGTCAGCTGATGAGATTCATCATTTCAGGTGCTTTTCCTGTCTCCGATCCAAAGAGCACAAGCAAGGAAAAGCAGTGGAATCATGGTGCTTGCAGTCATTTCCAGAAGCAATACAAAGGGATGTCCACTGCCAGTACTAACTCCTTTATCTTGCCAGGATTTCTTGACAGCAGCAGGGGAGTACTGTGTTCCACGGGTTTTGAGATTTAGGAAATGCTAAATCATGCAGTGCCTGTTTCAGTTTCTGCTCCACAGAAAGCAATCCTCTCAATGCTGCAAATGTGGAAATTCAACCTGGTAAAATTAAATGATCAAGGGTGGTTTCAGTCCTGTCAAAGGCACTGCTGGCTCCAAACCTATTCTTTATTGCGGGTGAAAATGAGATGTGCCTCCCTGTTGGCATAATTAAAATAGGGTTTAGTGCAGCAAGGGAAAACAGAATTTTCTAGAATTTAGCAGATGTGAAGAGAGATTCCCAGTGTCTAGCTTTCCATGACAGCAGGTGAGTATCCCACCTAAATAGGCCACATTGTGTGATTTCCTTAGCAAAACTTACAAATATCCAGCAAGCTATAACAATCACCTCTCTGACCTAGGTCACCAAAGTCTGGGGGAAAAAAATATTTAAGTTACACTTTGCTGCATTCTTTACTGAGCAAAGAAAAAACAAACAACTCTGTCATAGTCTGGAAAAGCCCACTGGCATCTAACTTCCTTCACAGCACACTGCGTGTATGCTGACTATAAGCCTCCAAAGATACGCAACATTCTCTTTTTTCACCCTGTCTTTTCTTTTTTCTTAAAGACTCTGAGACTCAAATCACCTGAGCAAAGGACTGATGCCAGCCTGAGGATACTCCCTCTCATCATTTCAATCTCATTAGAAGAGGTACTTTTCCTGTCTGAGACACAAAAACTGGGCCATACCAAATCATCTAAAATTACAAGATTCAGCTCACAGGCTGCTGGCTTACAATGCTACTTACTCACTGACACAACACCAGAAGAAACAGAACTGTTAAGATTATTAGCACCGAGTTATTTCTCTCCCTTTTGCACTGTTTCTCTTTTAACATACGCTATTTAGGGTCCTTACAGGTCTCCTTTTATGTACACTCCCAGCATAAGGAACCCTGATCACAATCTCTGGCTACTCCAGTACTAAAGACAATATGAATAAAACAAGACTATTATTCCCTGAAAGCTGCATCAACCACATGTTGCTGGTTTGCTGGACAAAGCCAACCTGTATTAGCAGAGCCCAGACAAGGACAGCACTCCCTGTAGACACATGCAATGTCCTAACAGCCAGATTCATGAGGGGGGTACTTCAAAAGTTGCTGTGCACACATGAACACAGATGCTTTGCACACTTAGGACACCATCATCAGAGGCTTCTGTTTAAAACCATTCTCACCACTATCTCTGCCCTCATTAGTAAATACAAACTAAAATTGATGAGCAAATGATATGATGAAAAAAGATGAGCTGCCTGCTACTGTCAACCTCCACGTTTAACACTTTATGCCAAAAATATAAGCCAATACCAGCAGCTCTACTACTCATAGTCAATGCTACTCCCAGTGAGCAAGGCTATTTCACTAGCAAGCAAAAGGCAGTGAAAAACCTGAGGCTCAAAAGGAGATCCACAAAGCACAAGATCAAGTTAAGACCTCAAGTGAATCCTGCTCCCATTGATTCCAAGCGTCCTTCATAAAATCTAGTAGCCAGAACACATGAAAAGATTGAGGTGTTTTATGTACACACCCAGAGGTCAACCT
Source organism: Thinocorus orbignyianus (assembly GCA_013400375.1). Taxonomy (NCBI): domain Eukaryota; kingdom Metazoa; phylum Chordata; class Aves; order Ciconiiformes; family Thinocoridae; genus Thinocorus; species Thinocorus orbignyianus. Next base: position 467,003 of record VXBW01002121.1, on the reverse strand, counting down.
GTGACATGGAAGTTCTGTAGATTCTAAACTAATTCAAAGAAAGGCCTGGTTTTATTGTCATTTTTTAAAAAATAGAGACATTATCTAGACTATCTGACACAGCAGTAGACATATAACAGATGGAGAATCTTTTCTCTTTTGCAGGCCAAGTAGTCTTTACGTGTGCTGTTTATTACTAGGCAGAATGTTCTGGACTGCCTGTGAGCAAGCCCATTTGGGAGAGTTTGGTAGCTACGTGGTGAAACTTAATGCACATTGTGATGGCGAACCTGACCATGACTTTGAAGCAGCAGGTCTTCTGTCAGCAAGAGCCATACAGATACAGTACTGAAAAGCACACCTGGATCAGCCTCTCTGAGAATACTAGTCAGAAATCTCCAGCTTGAAGGTTGTGGGTACACACACATCTACAAGATGTATTTGCACTAAATTCCATCCAAATGAGGTAAAAAAATTCGAACCCTCTTTCAGTGCCAGTTCAGAGAACCAGCTCCATGATTCAGGTGCAAGCAAGGGTTTTAAAAGCATAATGTCTCATTTTTGCTTTGATACTACCTTGTTATACTTTGCATTTTCACATTAATTGACATAATTCATATTAGACACACACTTCTGCAATATGTGCATTATCATTCAATGGAGAGGAAAAAGCTCCTTCAAAGTCAAAACCATGATCAGAATGAAGGACAGGATCTGTAATTATGTAATGCAGCTCCCACCGCAAAGCCACAGAGCACCTTTCCTACCTCTTCACAAATGTACTATTTCTGACAGGTGGATATGATCAGAGCAATTACTTACCTAACATGAACACAACCTCAAACTCAGGTCACTTACTACATATAGCTACCCCTTAACTGACAACCCCTTCCATATGTTTTTTTTTAAGTGTGTTCTTTAAAAAAGCAAGGAATGAGAAATACCCTATGCAATCAATATGGAGTGGTAGGACACTGTTTCTTGTGTGCTTGGGACTGTCCCATTGGGCAAATTACGGAAGGATGGAAGCTTGGCAAGAAAAAAGTCATAGCAATACTGCTGGACCACTCATTTTGGACAGCAGTGCTTCCAAAAATGTACTTAATTACTTTGAACTTGTACAAGCAAAGCAACATGACAATGAAGTCTCCTCGCTCTCCTTTGAGTCTTGGACAACAATGGCTAACAAGGTATTTGAGCTGCACTTTGGCTGAAAATAAACACCACCTTCAGCTCTTGCTCCAGCAGACAATCCTTTTGAAAACACATGCAACAGTAAACATTAAAATGAAGTGAATTAAATATATAACAAGAGTAAGGTAACCTAAAAGGACATTTTCTGAACCACATCTAGGTACAACAAGGAATCTAAACTTGAGAAAGCAAGAAGAACTACAATGGCCTTGAAACACTTTAGTCCTTTATAGTTTCTTGGCTACTTTTGAGACTGGAGAGAATCAAATCATAATTTCCAAAGGCAGCCTAAATAAGTTAATTGCGAGTTTGCAGTTCCACATCAGGAATGCTCCCCTGTCCATTAATCTCTGTCACAAAATCCTCTGCAGAAAGAGCTGCTAAGATCTTCCACTCAATCCCTACCTCAAAGCTGTCTTTCATATGATACAGGATCAGGACTCGCAGTGCTCTGACCCATTTTCCCAATTGTACAAGAATGAAAACAGATCCTGAGGGATTCTGAAACAATGGATTTTGGGGGCAAGTTTGTGCTCTGGTTCAAGGTGCAGGTCCCTTAACCTTACCTCTCCTTAATTCCCTCCCCCATCTCCTTGGAGAGAGAGGTGGGGGAGACCATCTGTCATCGGTCTCAGTGGCCAAGCTGGTCCAAAACACAACATCTTGAGAGACGGACCTCTGTTTTTCACATGACTACACAATGATGACAACAGAATCCAACAACTGCATTTCAGTGCTGTAAGTTTATAAAATTTCTACAGCATTTTTTAAGGGCAAAACCCCAAGTCTGTGGCAGAAGACAGAATCCCAGTGTTTCTGCCCCAAATATACCATCTTTAAAGCTTACATAACAAAAAAGCAGAAGTATAATTTTCTCATTAAAATACTGGAATTTCATAAACAATTGTGAATGTGAATTAAGATACCCCTAGTGGCAGAGATTCTTCAGGCTTTTTTTAGCATTTGAATTTGACAAAGCACTAGCACGAAGGAATGAGCAGCACTTACATAACATGAAAAGAATTACAGTGTAAGGGGCCAGATGATCCCAAGTACTGTAAAAATATTATATTCTCTAGGTGTGATATAGCTATAACTTTCTTTAACACAATCCTAGATAGACTTTGCCATTTTTGATGTGGCTTTAGCCACAAGACTGTACATAAAATTAGCAGAGGTTAGGTCCAATCTTAAAGGAAGATGAATACAGGGTATTCAATACCATAAAAAGGTACTGAGTTCAACTGAGGTTTACAAAGTATCAGGTAAAAAGAACAAAAAGTCTCTATAGTAATTCTGTATTAGTTAAGAGAAAAATAATTCAAATAATTAAGGTTCAGAACTGTGGATTATTTTCTATGGTTTTTTTTACAATGTGATAGAAAAATTCTACATTTTGCTCCCAAATTGAAGAGTAAAATTGGAAATGGATGTTCTTTTCTGTGTATCAAAGCAAAAGCTAGCATTAAACTCAAAAGAAAACATACTTGCAATTTTACTTATGAGTTAGTTACTTCCAACAAACGGCTTGCTGAGCTTATATCTGTAGGATTTTTTGTTCCTTTCAACCCTCCTCCTCTCCCTCTGAGCTCTGCAATTCTTCTCATCACCCACGTCTGCAAACTGTGTCTAGTATTTGAGTCTTTTCCTCCTCCTCACACACTTACTCTTTTCAGACATGTATTTGTAAAATATAAAAGTGAAAACTTACTCAGATCTTTAAAATAGACAAAGTTATTTCTAAATGCATTTCCAAAGCTATCTTTAATAAGAGGCATGTAGCTTATTTGTCCTCAAAGAGATATTACAGTGTTTGATAAAGTTGAAGGATTATGTTTTTACTTTTCTATTAAGATTCAAAAAAAAAATAAAAATCTGTAATTTCAGTTTTACTGTGTTAAAACTAATTCTACAGTACGTTACCATATATTTTACTGATAGACTAAATTACTTCTCTTCAAAGTTTAGAATCTAAAGCTGTGATTTGCAAACCTAATCTGACGCGTGTTTTCCCTGCACTTAGCCAGAATTTCAAATATTTCACTGTTTGGCTACTTCATGCAAGAAAAAGGAATGGAAACACAGCAAACAGTAGCAGAGATTGTAAGATGGGAAGGAAACATGCAGTTGTACTACTTCAGTCAGATTTTGACATTTCAAATATACATGTATTTCCCTCCAAATCTGCACATTTTTGACTGCAAGTTTAAAATGCACCAAATAAAAATCAGAAGTGTTCTCCAAAACACTTTTTATTTTTTAAGTAAGAATACTTAAGAAATTGAAATAAAGGGGAAAAATAATCAATGGCTACCTGATACAACATAATTTAAGATGATGTATTTGTGTCAAAAATGTCAGAACCATCCTCATCAGGTTTCCTCTCTAAACAAACAATTTGTTTTAGGAGGTTTATGCTTGTAAAATACACATTTTATTGTTCTTACCATACATGCTGTACTCCAGATATCAGCAGGTGTACTGTAACCTGCTCCTATTAAAACCTCTATGGATCTATATTGTCTTGTCTGGATGTCTTCCGTGAAGTGTTTATGCTAAAATAGAAAGAACCACATTAATGGAAAAAATTAACAATAAAAAAGCCTGTTCTAAATACTGAAGGCTGAATAGCTCAAGTGATGTAGTTATACTTACCACCCAACAGGCATTTCCCAGGTCAGCAATTTTAACTCTAATTTTATCTGCATTTCTTGGGTCCAATGGATTCACCAGTAAGTCAGCAGCACGAGTTTTTGCTAACACAAGTAAAATGCAGAATAGTTAGTTTTTTGAACTTACTATTCATTACCTCTAAGCACTTTTGCCCTGACACTTTCTCCAGTTTCATAATACATTGAAGGCATCAAAATAATTTGCTGAATGTTGAGAAACTTAAGCAATATAAATGGGACTTCTTACCTTACATTTCAAGTGCAAATTTTTTGCATGCTTTGACTGCCAAATGATTATTATTAAAATATCCAGAGGAGCTTATAAGCAAATACAGTGTGTGTTTCCAAGAATAGATTCACACAGAAAATAGTAAAATTCAAACTCCAAAAAGTCCACATGAAAGATAACATTCTTTAAACAGTGTGGTTGAGAAAATATATTCTGCACTTCCTGACTACAGTAAATAAAATTTGGCAGGATTTTTTTTGTTTGTTTGTTTGTTTCTTTTAAATCTGTCCTTCCCAAGGGGAAAAACATTCACCAAAACCTAGTTAATTTGAGAACTCTGGGGTCTGCCATCCATTTCACAGATAATGCAGCACTGAATCAAAGTTCTCTGAAGGTTCTACTTGCATTGAGTATAATACCCAGCCTAAAAAGGCAAAACTTTAATCTTATTAATTCTGCAATCTTTGGAAGCTCTTAGGCCACTTAACCTATGTCAGTGGCAGACTGTTGCTTTTCTTTGTTTTGACATACCACCTATAATCTTCTAAACTGCACTGTGAAGAAAGCAGATTGAATGAGGTATCACAAGTGACACAGCAGCAGAGGATTTGTCTCAGTTTCCTTGTCCCAAAGCTACAAAGATTAAATTGGAAATTGGTGGTAATACAAGAAAGAGGTATTAGATTCAAAAGGCACCTGGGACTTCAATGGGAATATAGAATTGGAAAATATACCAGACGTGGGACAAGGAGAAAAAAATCCAGGATGTCTAACAGTGAGCTAGAAGTGACTGAACTCAGATGAGGATCTTCAGCTGCTGGGACAGCAAGCCTGAATGGGCCATGAGCGCACTGAAATACTGGCCAACTAGAAAAGAAAGCAGGATCCACCAAGGGACAGAAAGAAAGAAAAGATAGTACTAAATGGCAGAAGACAGAAGGGGCAGTGACCTGAGGAAAATAGTCTTCTAAAAAAGCTGGAATAAAGTCCAGGACTCAAGTTTAGAAAAAGCACCAATATACGGCATAAAAGTAAAATACACTGAGAGAATAAGGTTCCAATCCAGCACTTAAAACAAGCAACTAGTAAGTTTAACACTAATGTCTTCCCTTAGAAGTATGCTGATTAGTACAGTACTTTTTTTTTTTAAAAACATCATGATATGCATTATTCAAGAAATAATAGGACCTTAGTCTATTCAGTAGTGCTGGCAAAAAAAGGGAAAAAAAAAAAAAGGTAGTGCTAAAAAATTCTTCCCCGTATCTTGTTGAAGGTGAAGGACTGCAGTAAATAAAGTGGAGTGAAGGTGGAAAAAAAGCTTCATCAGTAAGACATCTGAACATGACATTAGAAAACAGCTTTCTTCAACCTTCTTCTAACATAGAGACCTGAGAAGGTAATAAGCAAGTGCCTACACTTTTGTGTTTTCTCAGGGATTCATGAAGTTTGTGTCCCCTATTTTCTGAGAGATGAATATAAGATCTTAGATTCTGAATGTGAAAAACGTGGATCATTCACAGCTCAAAGTGAAGTCAAAAGGAACGTACTGTTTAGCAAGTACTCTCAAAAAAGCATCCAAAGGAGCTCAATCTGAGCACAAAATTAGTGAGCGTTTCTGATTTTCAGTTTTGTGTGTCCTAGTTCTGTAAAACTGAGAAATATCACCTCCTTTTCTCACAGTCTCAGCATGACAGCATACTTAGTAAACATTCAAACACTGAAATGAGAAGAGTCACGAGGAAATGAACAGATCTATCCTAAAGGCATTAGGTCACACAGTGAAAACTTGAAAAAGATAAAAATTTAATAGTTGCTCATCCACTGAACACAAATGGGTCTGTGCACTGAATGAGGCAATTATCCTGAAAAAGTAGCATGAGCCATGTTACTTAATAATGTATAGCAATGCCTTGACAGAAAGGAGCAATTAAAGTTTACTTCTATATAAGGACACTAAAGTGATAGTGAAGGAGTAGCACCATTTAAAAATATTGAATAACCTGCAACTCTTGTATCTTCTTCTTAAATACCTTAATCTGCTTTATTACTGTTGAACCCAACATAATTATTGAAGCCGTTAATAAAGTCCAGCTTTTCCTCTTTCTGAGGAAGCACTGAGCTATGGCTGAAACTTATTATCTTTCTTCCTTTTTTGTATAATAGGTCTGTGGTTGCTCCTGATGAGATAACACCATGGAGGAATAAAGCAGGTTTGTTTCTCCAGCTACGGGGATAAGCTGCTCCCACGATGACAAAACCAGCTTTACTCTCTGGAGGCATGCGGACTTTGCACCTCACCCCAGGAAAACAGCAGGAGAGGCTTTCTGCCTACATACTGCCAGCAGCACAAAGGAAGATGCTGCCAGGCATCTAAGAACCTCCTGTACATTGTTTAAGAGAGTAGAGAGTGTAGGGAGATGGACTGGAAGACTTACTAGCCTGGGTCTTGACATCTTCCAGAAATAAAGCTCTAATCAGCTGTATTTTACTTCACGTTTCTTGCCTACCTGCAGACGACCTTACCTTTCAAGACTCTGCAATAAATTGTGTGAACTGCTCTTCTAAAGTCTTAAAGCAAGAAATACATTCGACTGTATTTTTCAATACTTCTCTCTTCAAATTTAGTGACTTCATCTGGGACAAAGCTGATGCAGGCTTGGTGATCTTCTCCTAAGCTGTATCATTTTCTTCTTTTCACTTACAGATTAAGTCTCTCAGTATTTTCTTTATTAAAGTTGAAACCCACATTTATCATTTAGCCACTGGCACTATAAATAAAACCTATGCGTAATAGCCTGGAGCTATTTAATTCAATGGCAAAAATCCAGCTCTTTGCAATGACACCAAGATTTCACCTTCCATGTCTTCAATAAGCAGGATTTACAGGCATCTGAGTGTTGTGCTGGCCAGAATTTAAATGTCTAAAACCATGCTGAATACAGAAAAGCCATAATGAGTTGAGGGTTGGCAACATGCCTTACAGAGACAAAGAATTCATCTTGTTGAGTTACAATAAAAGGTTAAGAGAGGAATTGTTTGGAACAGAAAAGAACCAGTAACAAATGAAAACAGAGCATATTACAGAATTTTTTAATATGACTAGGAAAAGATATAGTAAGAAGTAATAGCTAGAAGCTGCAGCCAGACAAATCCAAACTTGTCGCAGTTCTGAAACAATTCCGTTTATTGATCAGTGGAACAGACTTCAACCACACTACACTTTTTTAAATGTTATAAATTATTTTTATAAAATGTTTTTATCATTTCATTTGTCCAAATCAAGAGCGGGTATCTTTTTGGAAAATATGTTTTAAGCCAAACATAAAGGTTACTGTGCTTAATAGAGGCTGTATTACTGGCTTGTTATAAAAGGAAGTCAGGTTACATGACTTCTGCTCTTTAACTACAGGAACAATGCTTACTTGTAACTAAAAACTTCCTTTGCTCTTTCTTATGTAGACTGACCTGCCAATGCAAATGTTTAATCTACAACAACTTTTCTAATACCTTTAAAAACAGGTTCTACAGCAGCAATTTTTTTTTAATCAAAGTTCTGCTTTTCTCTTAAAATTTATGATGGTAGTTTTGTTTGAATTTAATAAGAATGCTTTTATTGTATTCCAAGCTGCACCTATCTAACTCCCAGGCTGGAATGCAAGAAAATTATCCACTTTACTTAAAGCAAGCTTAGCTAAGCTATTGCTTTTACTGAGACTACTACAGTGTTTTCTTAACCTTACTACTGCTTTTGCATTCCACTTATTTGTCTCTTTTTTAAAATGTGATATGCACCCATGTTACCAGACAGTCTTCCATCAACTCAAATCAAAAGTGTTTCTTCCCTGCCTTCTATTTCTAAAAGCCATTCAGAACTAACACATTTGCTTTTCCTTGAAACCTAGTCCTAGGAGTCCTAGTCAAAGCTCAATAGAATGCTTTGGGACCCAACTAACTTAAAAGCCTTCCCTTAATTTCTAAATATCTGCTCCATCTTTTGCAAAAAGTCTTCCAAGATTAAAAACTGAATTTAAAATAATCATAACTGAGATTTTTGCATTCACACAATGTACAATTCAATGATCAAAATGCTTAGCACAGAAGAAACCAACATGACGAAATCAGCCATCAATGAAGAAAGGGTTCCCAGTAGCAGGGTGCAGCTATAACCCAAACCTAGCTATGGTTAATCTGACCTGGTATCCCACCTCCCTCCCTGGCCTGGGAGTGCCTCGGAAGGAGAGAACTTGCAAGCTGCCTGCACAGCTTCCTCTGACTGCAGAGACACCGAAGGCACCACCTTTTCAGTGGGCACTCTTCAGACTCAAGCACAAAGCAGGCCAGGACATCAGCAGGTCCAGCACCAACCCAGAAACTAAAAACATTTATAACACTTAACCTATAGGTAGAGAAAAGTAAACATTACTGAGGAGTGCTAGACCTAGTGTTCAATCAAAGTCATGGATGTGGTGTGACAGAGTTCTGGCCCGTCACTGAAAGGTCCTTTTGCGTTACTGAACTTTGTGTATGACAGCCTACCCATAAGGCTTGGTACTGAATCTTCACCAAAATACCCAGAACAAATAAAATGTAAAATCTGTATACACATGTCACTGAACATAGACAAAACATACACATAGGGCTTAATCCCACTGCTTAACCCCATTCTTCATAAGACATCACCTACAGCTCCCAAAGACTTCAAGCATGGTATATACCATGAACAGGAATACTTACTTTTTGGCAAATCCCCAGTGCTTGAAGCTGAAACTGTTCTGCTCCTGTCGTGAGATGGGCTGCTCTCCTCTCTTTCGGTTACAGTTGATCCTTCAGAAACAGCAGAACCACAAGCTACAGACTCTAGAGCCCCAGAGAACACTGAAGCTGAAAATTCAGAGAACTGCGACTCGGGAATTTTATGACGTCCATTTGGCAATTCACCATTAAACTGTTCATAGGAGCTGCTATACGAGTAATCACTTTTCGCATTTTGCTCATCAAGATTATACTCCTCTGGATTTGGACATTCTTCCTCATCCTCATCTTCATCTTCAATCTGTTGTTCCAATAGGAATGGGCCGTTCACAATATGGCCATTTGTTTTGGGGGATTCTATCCACTTAGGGTCTGTAGGGTCAGTGTTGACAAGTTCCTGTTCAACGTCATCATCTTTTTCAGTGTTTTCTTTCTCTGTGTCTTCTTTTTCATCCTGATCTTCTGCCTCACCTGAAAAATTGTAATGAGCAACACATTAGATCAATACACCATCTGGAATTAGGCAATCATAATTTTTAACTCTAACTCATATCACACGAGGAAACACTGAATATCACTGAAATACGCAAAGACCTTAAAAATCTGAATTAAAGGCGAAAGAAAGAACTAGTAAGGGTGTTGGAAAAAATAAACAAAGTGGTTCAGGAGGGAACAATTCAGAAGAGAAGAATGTTATGAAGGGAAGAGAGATGACGTCTGGAAAGGAAGCTTTAAAATCTGTAACTCAATCTGTGTCAAACAGGAGTCATCACAGAAGTCAGAAAATTCACAGTAAGAGCAGGACAAAACTAAACCAAATCAAAAGACAGTCTCAGCAGCTACATTATCAGAATTTGAAAGAGTTGACAAGAAAACCAGGGAAGCCAGAACAAAGCTGAACCATAACCGTTATGCTCTAAATCACCAGGACTAAACAAGAATTTTAACAAAATATCTTAAAAGTTTTATTGAAGAGGCTGCAACTATTATTAACTGAACAGATCATAGCAAGCACTGTAAGAAGAAAAGGGGAATGTTAGGATGACTATAACTACATTAAAAGTTACAGAATACAAGTCCGTCTTATTTTTCCCTTATCTCGCCAAGATACTTGGCCACTCAATGTGGTATGGCAACTGACTGTTCTGTTGAATTTTCTGCTTGTGCTTTTTGTGAGATTTGAAAGCTAGACTGCTATGTTTTTATTCACTTCTATAAGTAGGTTTGACTTTTCCTTTAGACTTTGCAGTTTTTCACCTACAGGAAAAAATGAAATTTAACGATCTTGGAAAGTTTGGAGATTTTGTTCATGGCATCAGATGTAATGTTGCAATTACCTTCCCCACTGAAACAGTAAATCCAAGGACCACAAAAGCAGGAATACTAACCATCCTCATTTCCAGGTTCTTCATCTACTACCTCTTCTATATCAGCTGTTTTTAGTTTCACCTCTGGGTGGTACTCATCTTCTTGTTCATTTGATGGTACAGCTGAGGTTACATTTTCTTCTATTTTTTTCCTTTCAGCTTCTCGCTCTAGTTCTTCTATTTCCTGCAGGCGTTTTTCTAACAGCTCAGCTTGTCTCTTCTGTTTTTTCTTCAGTTTTTTCTTTTTGTTTTTGGATATTTTTCCAACCTAAAAATATTAATACAAAGAAAAGAAAGCAAAATGGAAACCTTAAACAATTATTCTCAAGGCATCTCGCACCAAATTCACTTGCAGTATGATTACTTCTTACTTGAAAATATTGTATGGAAATTAATATAATAAATATGTTGCTTTTCCCATTTTACTTCAGATCAAGAACAATATAGGGTTACATGAAGGAAAAAAAGCTATCAAAAACTTATACTCTTATACATTTTTACATGGTTGATTATTAGATACATGAACAAAATCCATCTAAGGTGAAATAGCAAAAATTCCCATGATCCTATAAACTCAACTAGCACAATAATCTTAAACTTAAATCTAGATCAACAGATTATACTGTACGTGGAAGATACTCTGTTATCATACCTAGTTAGTTACATATATATTTTAGACATCTTTTCTCTCTCTGTACAATGCTGAGATGATGATCAGCAAATGTATGCCAAGGAAAATGATACAAGAAAGCCAGAGATTGAAAATGATAAGAATTTTAAGTAAACCCTGTGTTGTTCCCTGTGAAAGAAAAGCAGTTTCATTATTCACTTCTGGCCCAAAACATATGAATCACAAAACAACAGATGGCCATTACGAAAAGTTTAATGTTTTATGTAACATAAGGATTGAAAAACTCAGGTACAATAACAAGGAAAAGAAAAATTAACACATCTGAGCTGGGACTGAAACAGTTTCTTATATTTTAACTGAATTCTGACTTCTATTTTTATTATTTGATAAATAAGATTTATTCAGTTTTCATTCATTGCTCAGATAACACAGTAAGAAATCCTCATATAATTCAAAAATAAAGTACAAGGAGCCAAGGTTTATCTATAAATCCTGTTATCTTCAAAAGAAGCTACAGGACAGTCAAAACCAGGCAGTTTGACAATCCTATTAATTTTCATCCAGATTGTATGTTATGTACACACAGATGTAGAAAGCAGGTTTGACATCAGATATTTCTAAACAGTTGTATTATTAGTGGTTACGTGCCCTATGTACATGGCAAAAAGATTTTCCAAACCTCATGAACAACCTCTCCTTTAAGGCTTTGATGATTAAAACCTTGAAGTCCTTAAGCTATCTGCAACGCATGCTGTTCTGTGCATTCACCCACTTTTGTCCGGATTTGAACAGAATGGATTATTCCTCAAGAGATGAAAATGGCAATGTTAAACTTCCTTTGACATAGCTATAGAATTGTAAGTCTAAGAGAGTTTCCATCAGAGAAATACTGTGCTTAAAACCAGTGAGGCCAAAGACATTAAAAGTAAAGTGTTCTTTGAAAGATAAAAGCCTTATTCAAAGGAAGCTTTTAAAAAGAGTAGAAAGTACCAACAGTCTAATAGCTATTAATACCTACAGACACACAGAAAATAAGATTGTTAATTTGAATTATGTAACAATACTTACAGGCTTTTGTTGTGGAGCTGTACTCACTAAAAAGAAAAAAACAGATTTTAAACATGTATTTTCACAAAAACAACCCTATAAAAGCAACATAGTATAATCTATGTGTAATATTGAAGTAAATATACACATTGGGTTTTTCATTTTTTTTTTAAAAGTCAGATTTTTTACTCAAGTACCTGCTGCCTGAAATCATTTGATGTCTCCATGAGGGCATCTGGAAGGAGCTACCATCAATTACTTTTCATTCTGTTGTGGTTGGTGGAGAGTTAGTGAAAGTCAGAAAGTCTGAATCAGTAAAGGCTGGACAGAAAGCATTAAATGACTGCACAGTCATCACAGGTGGAAGGTATGTAGTCAGCTGACTGAGCAGGTATAGATTTTAAATAGTTCAGGGAGTATCAACCACGAAGATTACATGCTGCACTCAACACAAAACCCCCAAATATTCCTGTTTTCTTCATTGTGAAACAAGATAGCCTGACTGATAGGACTGGAGGCATGACTAAGTTCCTGTGGCAAAAAGCACACCTCCGCAGAAAAAGGCTTTCCAGCATGGACCTCTTCCTTAAGCATCTCTCCAGAAGGATACCACAGCAACTAGGTCTGATGAGATTACAATACTAAATCATGAAAAAGCACCAAATAGCAATACAAGCCACACAACCTTCCCCCCACCCCCCAAATAACAAAAAACAATAAAAATACCAAATATGGGAGACAGAGGCAAAGTGGAAGTGGGAAACTGAACGGGGGAGAAGAACCTCTCAGGAACTTCTTCAGACACACAGGCATATGGCAATTAACAAATGCAAAATAAAAAAAAGAGACAGTCGAGACTTCAGAGCTCCTTTATAGATTTGGCTCCTGCTGCTAAGTTCAGGGAGAAAACTGTTTCTATGCTCCTAAAAGGGCAAGGTTTTCGGGAAGATTGGCTTAATGTTCTTAACCTTGAGTACCATCGCTGCTCTAGAAAGGGAAATTATGCAGAATCTATTCTTGAAATGCTACAAAGAAAATACATCTTCAGCCCTGCTGTGGAAAGCCATAGATTTAATTACAATTAGCTAAGAACAAAGTGTATTCCTTAAAATAATATTTATTTTAATGTCAGGAAGCAACATAAAGTCTGCAGGAACAAAATCAAGTTACTTCCCACATAAATAACACACAGCCTTTAGCCGTGCGATTACACATTATGTAAAATTCAACACAATACATTCTCAATCGATGAGATTTTGCATCTTAACATATATAATAATGTGAAATATTTACGGATTTGTTCCTGATATAGCAGGTATTTCATTATACCTCAGAGATTATTATCCGTAATGTATATTCTGTCAATATTACAAAGGCATTTAAATATTATTTCTCCACTTCCTGTAGGTGATGTGCTGGACTGGCAAATAAATAGGAACCTTGGTACTAAAGATCACTAGAAAAGCCACATTTTGTCCTGACTGCCATGAATTTCTTTAGCTTGGTTTCTCCTAGCTACACATAATGGACAATTCCTACCTAAACTCTCCGCAAGTTTAACATAAAATATTTCACATACAGTGTTTGGGAGATGGGCTTATCACGAATTCAGTTAGGTACGATAAAGTCCATTTTCAAGGGTGAAAAACTATGGACTCTAAGACTTTTCATTGCACTCTGAGAATAAGTTGTAACAAATGACAAGGCAGGTAATTTCACAAGGACACTGATGAACCTGTAACAGAACTAGACATATAATTTAGGTAACATTATTAATTACTGTCAACATTAGAGATGCAAGGTTCCAGCCATTAAAGTCTGCGGGGTGTGAGAAAAGTAAGTTTATACCAACTTTAAATCTCTCCTCTACCTGGGGACCCTGAAAACTTGAACATGCAAAACTGAGAAGAAAGCATTTCCCTGACAGATTCCAGAGCATAAGACACTAGACACACATTTTTCACACACAATTATTTAAAAAGTTAATTTTCATTAAATATTATTAGCATTAATATGTTTATGGAACTCTACTACATACCATTTAAATATACTATCATACCTGCTGAACCAGAGGGAGGAGGAGCACCAGCTTTCTGCCACTCAGTAGCTTCAGCAGCCATTCTACGAACATAGGCATCATCCACGCACATCAAAATGTTTTCTGGCTTTATATCTGTATGAATGATCTTGCACTTGCTGTGTAGATAATCTAGACCTTGAAGTACCTAATTACAAATGGATTTTTTTGGAAGTTTATTTTAATTACCCAGACCAAACTAAAAGTATTTATTATCAGTACAGAGATGTTCAACCAGTTGCCTGCAGTCCACGTGCAGCCTGACAGGATAATTTATTTAGCTCATAAACCCAGCTATTTGAGACTTTCATGAGCTATACCCTGGCTGGATGAATTGTCTTGCTCACAGTAACCTGCTCTCAGACTTCCATTTCCCAAGTGCTCTTCAGCTGATCTGCATATGTGTAAAAAAAACCTGATACATCTTGCTTTGAAAAAGGAATTTAGCTACTCAGTCAGAAAGGCTGATCTTCACTGTTTAAAAAATAGTTACTCCAAAAAAACCCCACTGCAAGTACTGCATACTGTAACTGAAGTCTGGTTTGGGAATAACCATCTTACAATTGATTACAATAAAAAGCAAAAAGGGAAATGTGTTGTTGGGACAAAATGCTAGCTATGGTTTTCCTTAAAATTCCAACAGCGATTCAGCTTCAAATGTGACCAAGATGTCATTCTGGGACAAAAATTAAAACATTATTTTAACACAATGAAAAAAATTTCTCAAATTCTGACTGGAACAGGAGAACAATAGTTCGTGTCATTTTACAAGTATTTTAGGTAAGATCTAGGTAGGACAAACTGTGGAAGTCAATTATTACAATTATTCAGTACAGAACAACATAACAGTGTAAACCAAGCTATCACTGTGATAACCTACGTAAATATTGTAGAAAGATACCAGCAAGAAAGAAAAAAAAGCAGCAACCTAGCTGATCCCACTTAAACAGCTTCTTTCAATTTTTAGAAAATATTCTACAGCAGGAAACAGACCTCCAGACTCAAGAGCTCCAGCTACAAGAACATTCTAGGTATTTTATAAGTAAATTAAGCAAGCTCCTTGGTGTCAGGATCCCCTATGACATTAGTTAAGGTGAAATTTAAAAGCAAAACAGGTTGGTTCAAACCAACAGTAACAGAATACAAATGCATTAGTCAATTACCAAGTCCTAAGCTAGTAACAGAACCAGAACATCCACCCAGCACACAAGGTAGCTCAGAAAAGAGGATATGCATGACACTTACACTCAGGTTAATGCATCATCTCTAGCGTATGGCTCTACTTTCTCCAGTTCTGGAGCTAGACTGAACAGCAACCTTTCTGAAAAGCTTTCACTGTATGCTTGTATAAAAACTGAAAGTTCACTTGAGCAGGACTTGGCATCAGTGCTAATAGTACACCTAAAAACTGTCGCATTCTTGGTAATCTGAATTTTTTTCCTGCAGATCCAAAATGTGCTTGAGTACTTGCCAAAGCAACTGAAAGAACATACAGTATGTCTCATAGTAAGAAACATTAAAGAAAGATTGGTTTATACCAAGCAAGTAGTTAGTGGTTAAGTCACTTCAATTTTTAGAAGATACATTAACATCAATACCAACATAAAGAGGGATTATAAGTGTCTCTTCCCTCCCCCACTACACTACAGCCCATCTTCCAAATTACTACTGCATGGATATAATTCTGAGACCAAAAAAAAAAAAAAAGAAGAAAGATTCCAGAGTAAACTTAAAGCCATAAACATTAAGAAGAAAAAATATCTGTTCCTGTGAAATACATAGAAGTGGAATTAATGTCAGAGTAGATTTGATATCTCCCACTTTAAAAAGACAGCCTTTCCACCTTTTAAGTAACAGTGTAAGGGAGACAGCTTTGCCTTTAACTTGTGCAAGGAATCTTTTTTGAAAAATAAATCAAACAAACACCCCCCAAACAGAAAAAAAACAGAGTACTTTTTTGAATCCCAGTGAATTCCACGTATTATCATAAGGACCATTCTCCTAGAATTTCATAAAGAATGTTCTTAGCAGTCTTAAAATGTGGATCAAACTGTTTTATCCTAAGAACTGATACATTATACCACTAAACCATTAAGGAAATGTCTACTACGTGGCCGTGCTTTGCATTGTACTCTGAGAGGGAGAACAGGGAAAACACTCCAACGTTTTTATTTATTTGTACACTGATATAGGAAGAGTGAAATGGGTAATGTATTGTGACTCTGAAAAATTACAACAGATCCTTTTATTACAATCAAAAATGTAAATTAGAAAGCTGTTTTTTTTCCCTTGGAAAGGTCACATGGTCAGTTTCGCATTGAGAAACTCTCATAATTTGCAGTTTCTAATTAATATTCACTTTCTTCTGCTTTTTCATTCAAGGAGCCACATCATATTGACCCATCAAACAGATAATTTACTACACTGTAGATCACAGCAGAAGTGAAAATTTTCATTGACCAAATACACAATGCTTGTTTCAGCATCTGTTTCAGAACATGACCCTCTCATAACAGACTGATGCTATATATTTTACAACCCAAAGTAAGGATTCCAGAATTAAATAAATGGACACCTCCAATCATCTCTACTGCAAAAAAGGAGCTGCAGCAACTAGGCCGTTTTTAAATTCTGTAGGGTCTTCTCTTGCGTGACAGTTCATACAGCTCTAGCCTGGGGGGAAAAAACTGCTTAAAATTGAAATGAAATTTCTTACTGAGAAACTCATCTCAGCTGCATTTTAAAATAAGCCTGGTTTTGTCCCAATGCTCAAAAGTACTCACAAAATTGAAAAAATATTTCTCAATTCATAGCATAAAAAATTCCTTTTCAATTGTAGCATGGAATTATAGTACTTTTTGTAAGAGATGGTTTGCTGTACAGTAACACCAGTGCAATAACTGAATAGCTTCATATTCAAGTTTCATAAACAAGTTTTTAGAACATTTTGTCTGAACAGAAGAATAAGCACCCATATATCTTTAATGAGATGAATAACCTAGAAGTCTTACTAGTCTATGCCACACTCACTAGTCCAAACAACTAATTCCAATCTCACAAAAATTAAACCTTTTTAGTCTTTCAGGACTAACCTGTTCCTCCTTTTTTTCAGGTATCGCGTGTTTTAATTGGACTTTTTACCTTCAGAGTAATTTAGCTTGGAAGATTGTGTGATTCAAACTCTTTCTAAGCTATACCAGCTTCAAAGTTTTATCTAACCTCAAAATCAGATGAACCTGCTCAGAGCCTTTACCCAGTTCATTTCCAACTATTTCCTATGATGCAGTCTGTGTAACGCTGCGTAACACTGACAACAACCTGTTCCAGAGCCTGACCACCCTCAGTACTGGAATTTCTCTTTTTCTAACTCATGTACATTGCTTCTTGTGCTATCTCTGTGTATCGACAAGAGAAGTCTGGCTCCATTTTCCCTCTCTGTGCTGAAGACATCGAAAGTTTCCCCCTTTATTAGCCTTTTCTTCTTAGAACTGAACAAACCAGTTCTCCCAAAACCTCTCATACAACATATGGCTGCAGCTCCCTCATCCTCTTGGTGGCCTCCCATTGGACTCACTTCAATAAGCCAATGTCTTGCACTTGGAGTCCAAAACTGCAGGTAGTCCTGAAGTGCTAAGACAGTCCTCATTCTGCTGCCTACATTCTTGCTAACGTGGCCTACTACATGGTTGGTTTTTTGTCATCAGAGGAGCCCACCGCTCACGTTTAGCTTGTCTACCAGGACCCTTTATGCCAAGGCAGCCATAAATCTTCACATTTTCAGTTCTTCCTTATTCATAAACCAGCCCAGCAAGGTGCAACTCCAGCCTGTCTCCTTGCTGACATACAGCTCATCCCATGCTGAGAAACCTTCCTCAACACACTCCAGAAATGTCCTTGACTACACATGCCCCACCAGAGCAGATATGAAGGCGGCTGAAAGCTCTCCACAAGAACCTTCTCACCTACTTCTGGCACTGGCAACTTTTAGGAGGTACATAACATGATGTCCCACTTGTTGATCTCCCCTCTGACCTTGACCCATTCTACAGCAAATATTCAAACACGTAAGTTCAATCCCTTTTCCCTGGCCATCCTTTCTAAAGGGCCTTTATCAAGCTACTTCTGTTTGGCCAGGCATCTGAGCTATTCCATCACACCTTTGTGCTTCCAGTGAGGTCACAGTTCTGCAACCACATCTAATTCCCATCCTTTGTTCCCCACCTTGTATGCATCTGTACATGCCACTTGAGTTAGGTCTCCCAGTCATGATGTTTAGAGAAAGCACTGAGAGCCTCCCACATAATTCTGCTCTTCAGGTCCCTGTCCTTGCTGACCCCACTACTCACTGGGCTGTGGTCACCATTTCTGAAGATCCCACCTGAAAGTCCTCCTCTGCTAGGTTACAGAAGCCTGTTGGCAAAGATCCTGTGAAGCTGGGTTCAGAAGTTCTCACCACCCTTCCAAAAATGTTTGTTTCCAGCTTGGATCCATTCAGTGGCCTGGCTCACAGCCTGTTTCTGCAAACAGGCAGCATAACTGAGGTGAGAGTAAACGGCAGCAGGGAGCTCCTAAACCTGGCTTTGCTATTAAACCCCGTGTATCAAGAAATTACAGTACAATTTCTCAGGTTTTGGCCAAACTTCAGAACAACGGTGCAACCAAAGTGAAAACAATCCAAACCAAAAAATGATGTCTACTGAAAACAGCGGGTATTTATACACACTTATAATACAGATACACACACTCCCATTTCTTAGCAGGCAGCTCAGTTCCGCTGGAGTACTGCAATACTACAGTTCTTTATTTTGAGTATCTAAGCAACCTAGTTGTATAGAAATTAATGGACCTAAAATTTCAATCATATACTAACAACTGCATCAATCAGTTATTTAACTATTTCTGATCGAAGAGTTGACAGGCTGATATTCACCAGCAGTCACACAATAATAAATACAAAGCAAGTAGCTACTTTAATAGATCCCTTATTAATAAAATAGAGGTAATGTTCATAAATGCAATACAAGTTGCTTTAGTCCCAAAATACTTCATTCCTCATTTGGAAGTATTAACTGCACATCTACAAAATCACAGATATATATATATATATGATTCTTTACCTTGCTGAAAGACCATTTCTCCTTAAAATCACCTTTCAGGAATTTGATTTTCATAGTATAGCAAGAGCATTATTTTAAAAGAACATGTCCCAGTGAAATGTTCTGAACTGTTCCATCTTGTTAGCCCCCTAACTCTACAAAAACTTAAATACACACAGATAACAACATCCAAAGAATATTTTTTTCCTTTAGAAACTATTTTTCAGGGATACAGTTTTTGCTCAGTTTTATAATGATACATTATTTCCTACTGCTCTGATGTTTTATTTTCCAGAAGATCTTATTAAGAAGTATGACACATCAACCAAAACTACAATTAAATATGAATATCCTTACATCTGTGAAAAAGATTCTTTGCTTCTGTTTTTTATCTCCTAAAGTAGCTCCCTTATCAGTGGGAAATCTTCATTTTAAAAATAAAACAAAAAAACACCAAAACAAAACCAATCAAACCAACAAAAAACCACCCAGCATGCAGAAATGGTGGCTATCCAGAAAGATGCCCATGCAACCCCTCCCCTGGGATTACCAGCAAAATTATCTTATCCTATATATTAAGTTGTAAGAGTTCAGTTGAAATATCATCATCTTAATCTTTAAGCTGTTAACAATGGTGGAAAAACCTAGTTAAAACATGTACAAATCTTACCTGTCGAATTATACTTTTTACACAACGGATGGGAAGGCCTTGATAATTGGACTTGATTATCCATTTTAGAAGATGATGTCCAAGTACTTCAAAGACCATACAGACATCTGGGATTTAATTAAGGATAATTTCCAAATAAACTAGTTGATGAAATCAACTCAAATGTTTGTTTGCATACTGGCTAAAGCAATCATCACCCTGTTTAGAGGAAAAACCATTCCCTGTAAAATAAGCAGAGCATTGTATATGTTTTGGTACATGTAAGAAGAGTGCCCAAATGTAGAACAAATGAAAATAAAACATGTTAATTATGCAAATATTGTCAGTTATTTCTACGTGTTAGCAGCATTAGCTTGAACAATGAAATAGGTAATTCATTTTTCTTTTCTTTGAAACAGTTCAAATAACTGATTTGCCCTATTATCTCTAGTTCCTAATAAATTTTAAATGATATGAATAAAAAGCTTTAACAACAGAAGACTGAAGCAACAGTGTTTTAGAAAATGAACCCTACTAAGTATCTTTTTGATTAGGTTCAATTAAGAATCACTCGACAACAAAGACTGAAGTAGTAAGAGAATGGATCTCTTACCACCTACGGTTTTACCTGCAGAGAATAATGGCAATCACTGAAGAGCTCAGGGAACAAAGAAAATGTGAAACTCAGAAGAAAAGTTTTAATTTGACCCAGCATCTACTATTGGCCACCAAGAGAGGCCAACAGCAAATGGTCAGCAAAGAGCATTAGGGAAAAACAGTATGTAGGAACTTCTAGTGATTTGTGGTCCAAGGTCTTCCTAAGTTAGAGATTTTACCCTTAATATACCTGGGTCAGTTACCTTTCTACCGAGAAAATACTCAGATACACAAGCTAATGGTAATTTTTATAATCAACAACACTTCGGCAAGGAGCTATGCAATTTGACTATACTGAGTTAATCCTCAGATATGAGCTGGGAAAGACCTTAATGTCACTGGAAATCATAAAAATGTTAAAAATCTTAACTATACGATACTATAACCTTGCAAAGAATCATGTAATATAGATACCAGAATATGAATTAATTGATGGATACTGCAGGAAAATCTCAATGGATGAAATAAGATGCTATCTCAGAGATCATTCAAAGGGAATTACGCTGTTAGGGGAGAAGTCTCACCTAAATTCTAGAAGTTTTGCTAACCAGAGTCTTGGCAATGATCTTAATGTCCTAACTTAGGTCAAAATGAGACTTACTTTGTCCATCTGTCTATCATTTACATTCTTGCAATTCTTCTGCATTTACATTCTTAAGTACCTACCTATATGCATAAAGCTAACTGAAGCTTTAAAATCTACATCATCTATGCTGGAGTTAGGTCAAAGTTGGAAAGTCTCAAGACAGGTCAAAGTACATTGTGAAGAACTGTAATATTTTGATTGCTGCTACCTGTTCATCTCACTTCATGTTCCTTAATTCCTGTATTAGAGGAAACAGTGAATAGTCATTTCTTAATCATATTAATCAAGCCTACTCAGACTATTACAGAACTCGATTCCATTCAGAAGAGGAAGCAGCCTTGGTCACTCTACCACACAAGTATCCAATGAACAGAAGTCACTAGCAAAGCACACAGGAGTCAAAAAGGATGAGCACAGCACATTAGCTCTGCAGGGCTTATTAGCTTAGCCCACGCAGTGAAGTTGCAATGCTACAGCAACACAGATTTCAGAAAGGCAGGACACTGCAGCACTCCAATGAAATTTAGGACACCCGCCCACAGTCCTTCAGACCACTGCTGCTGCAGACTCCAATGTACATTCCTGCCATTCCTTGCACTTACGGAAGTGCTAAGCCTCTCCAGTAAGCAGAAGAGAAAGGGGGTGTGGGAAAGCGAATAGCTGAGAGGCAAGGAAAGGAAGGAATGAAGGTGCAAGGAGGAATGACAGAGGCAGACAAAGAGAGGGAGGGCCATGAGAAAGAGAAGCGATGTCTACCTGAATAAAAGACTGCAACATTTTGCTGGAAGGACTCAAGACAAACTCAAGGCAAGCTCAGTTCTGGGGAGGCAACTGGGATGGGGAGAAAACATACAGGAGGCTCAGTGTTTGGAATAGGTATGCAAAAATGTGACTGTTGCCTTATTTACTGTCCTGACCTTAAAAATGTTAACTGTAAGCCAAACTGCCCACAACGTGTTTGGGAAAAGCTGTGCTTTAACTATGAGGAAGTCAGCCTTGCAAGCCCCAGGATCTTCCTACAGCATCCTGACAGATGTCCAGAAAGTCCTCCAGCAAAATTAAACCTGAAGCCCAACCAGCAGATATGCTTCTTATGAAATGCTCTTCAAAGTGGTTTGGGGAATGTCTGAAAGGGAGAAACTGAGCAGAGCAGCAAGTGAGAACAAACGTAGCATTAATCAGCCAACAGGCTTTAGTACTTCAAACTGTTCTTTCTTGACTGAAAGGGTATGTGCAACTATCTATCTACAAACACACAGGAGCATTCAGAAATCTCATGAGGATTGAAGACTAACTAAACTAAATGAAATAAGGCTCTGGTACATCCAGAAGTGCTCTGTGTTGGTATCTCAGTTGCTTCTGGATTGGCAGTGTTTAGGCTTCATGGCATTTAACTAATGCTGTATATGCTTCGGATATAAATGTATTACAATTCTTACAATGTCTGATTATGTCAGGAATGTCTCCTTTATTTTTTCACTTGCCTCTCCAAACACTTCTATTATTGCATGGTTATATGAATCTTTTATTTCAAAAATGCTATGCTCAAATAAACATTTATTAAGGCTCTAGTAAGTTTCCAGTGCAGGCAAACACCATTATCTACAATTACTGAAAACACCAAAGTGCCCAAGTTCAGGAATTCTGTTATTTCCTGAAAAAATCATAATTGTAATATTTTTAAAATGTACAAATAGGTAGAAAATTATCAGTCTCGTGTAACATAACACATTGTTAAAATCCCTCTGTATATAAACACTTATTACTGCTCCTAGGAGAAACAGGACTATTTTCAGACACACGGCCACTGGCTCTGTGCTACACGGTTCTTGACAAACCTCCTTGTTTGGAAGCTCCATGACATTTTCTGGTATTAGCCATCCAAAGGATTCACCAATCTCTCCTTTGCCTTGTCTAAATGTACTCCATAACCAATAATCAAGCCTCTATCAAGCACATGTTGTTTCAAATTACAGACAAGGAACAGATTATTTGGTGACTTGCCCAACAGAAGCTGGAAACAGCAGAGCATGGCAAAACTCTCTAACTATTGTATTTCTCTCAACCTCTTCAACTCAATCACCTTAACATAGCACTAAAAAGGCATTTTTAAAACAAAACCAAATAGCAGCAAAACATTAAAATCAGTTACCTGCTCCCTCCCAAAAGAACCTGCACCAAAGATTTTTTTCCCTAGAAGATAAAAAGGAGTTGATCAAATAATCAGTGCAGCCAACGGCTGCTCAAATAAGCAATACAATTCAGGATGTACAAACTGTTCAAAAGAAAACTCAAAGCATACGATACCTGATACCATATTTTCACTGGTGGCTAGGACTCTTCCAGCTGCAATTTAAATTTGAGTCCAGTATCAGTCCACCCTGTCTACTGCACCTTTCTGGAAAATGTACTTTTCAGTAAGGCAGCAACATTTGCCTTCCCTGTAAAATAACTTCTGTACAGCCAGAATTTTCAACACGAAGGTAAATTTGAAATAGAATAAATCAATATCAGCTCTCTGGTTTTAATCTGTTAACATGAAGCTATCTGAACCCTTATTTTCCACTTGTACATGGTCTTTTCTGCCTTTGTCAGCTTAAGTGCCATATTAAAAGTTTAAAGTAAAGATAAAAGATAAAAGTTTGGATATGCTTTCAAAACATTATCACTAGCAAAATTTGCTCTTTACATTTAGAAATGGCTCTCACCTTTAATACAGGTGTATAAATTGCTAAGATTCACATGTGTGTAATTTAAGAACATTATTGGGCAACTGCTGTTAAACAGATAACAGTTATTTCTACATATAGTTATGAATACATTTTCTAATTCCCTATTTTACATTAGTGTTTTACAATTAAAACAGTAAGTCAAAATTTCTGATTTCTAAAAATGCCTTTAATTATTCTTCGATTATACATCTGCCAGCTGAAGACCTGAAGTGCTTTGGTTGCATTTTTTTGTGTGTAAAGATTGTTAGACAATAGATATTTATAAAATTCTTCTTAATAAGAATCTCATCTCATAAATTAAAGCCTATTATTTGAAAGACAACAGCAGCACCAAGAAACCCTAACCAGAGTTCTTTGCCATGCTGCGTTAAACAATTTCCTTGATCACAAACCATTTATATTTAGGTTGAAATGACTACTGACAGCTGTATGGTTTATTTTGATTTCATTATAAAACCTAGGAAAAAAGCAGACTGTACTAACCTCATCCACATGTAAGCAGCTTTCTACTAAGCTATCTGACCACTGAAGCAATCAGGAAGCAAC
Source organism: Thinocorus orbignyianus (assembly GCA_013400375.1). Classification (NCBI taxonomy): domain Eukaryota; kingdom Metazoa; phylum Chordata; class Aves; order Ciconiiformes; family Thinocoridae; genus Thinocorus; species Thinocorus orbignyianus. The sequence goes on along the minus strand of VXBW01002121.1, from coordinate 442,789 downwards.
CCAAAATGGAACAAAGGGAATGAAGGCAGTTAAGACCCCATTCTGTAACTGAGAATGCTTGTCCCCACACTCCCATTCTCACTCATCACAAACACAAAATCTTCATAACTAATGTCAAGAGCCAGATGGATGAAAACTGCCTGCATACTTCCTCCTCAAAGGATGCTTTCTAGTGGGCATTCAGATTTACTAAGTCACCTCCAAGATTCTGCTTCTAGAGAACAAGAGTCGGTGAAGAGCGTCTTATCCTGATCTGTTGAAGACTGAAGGCACATGACCAAAACCAATTAGTGTTAAGCTCTCTAGAGCAGGAACTGTCTCTTTGTTTGCTGGTGTGACATCATGAACAATGACGTTTGTTATTAAGGCTCCAAGACACAACAAGCATACACATAAATACCAGCTGTAACAGTAAATGAAAGCACAGTAACATAATAAATCTCCTAAAATATCTAATAAAATTAGCAAGGATAACTCACTTTCACCCAACTCTAAAATCAAATATATTCATAGACCCAAAATTTTCCCTGACAACAATATTCAATCATAAGTTATTTTGTCTCTTTTTTTTTCTTTTTTTTTTAAAGGAAGTATTTGAAGGTAAATCTTTAAAAGCTTTGCCAAAAATGAGGTTAACACCTCACCAACAGAATATCACATAAACAAGAGAAGAATCTCTACGCCCTCACACTTCCCACAAGAAAATAGAAACCAGCTTCTTCGTGACACTAACACTTTCTTTCTCTGTACCACCCTAGAGCAAACAATATTTTCTCTAAGCCTCGGTTATCACAAATGTTTTCAGTAAAACTTCAGTTTTTAAGTAATCTAACTATCTCTAGTTCTAGCAGTTGATTATGGGATTCACTGATTTTTTTTTTATGTGGCATTATTTTTAGAAAAGCTAAAATACTTTCACTCCAGAGAGTGCACTGCACAGTCACGACTATTTTCATCTACGTGTATTTTGGTGTCCTACGTTACAAATTTAAAGCAAGACTAACTAGAAAAAAGCCAGAACTAAACACTTACTTATCTCAGTGGCTCATTTTTAATGAGGATGTCATGTTTTCAAAAGGATACGAATTCCATTCATTCCAGAAATTTTGAAGTCATCGATTAGCTGTACAACCATATCCTTGTTGGGATCATTAGGGTCACTTTCACGAACCTAAACCAAGAATGTAAACACTGACATTTTAGGAAAGAATCTGTTTCAAAACACCACTTAGATAGCTTTCCAAATGAAGCTGAACAGTATTTTTTTGCTTCAGGAATCATGGCAATACATAGTAAGCCAGCACTTCAGGAAATAAAAAAAAGTAAAAAACTTTAAAAACAATATTCTGCTACATTTTTAAAATTTACTGCTATTATTATTATTGGTATTGAGCACTGTACTGCATGAATGATACTTACACATTTGAGCAACTTTATTTCATCCAAGGCTGTCTCTGTATAATGCTGGGCACTTTTTACAACTTTCATTGCAACAAACCTTTTCCCCCTTGAAAAGAACAAAAACATTTCAACACATGGTCTGAGCTAAAAAAGACATAGTTTGAAGGTTGGGACATATTAAACAGAGTATTTAATGAACTGACATATTCTGACAGAAAACGCTGAATTTACACTTAAAAACATCTTTTAACAATACTCTTAACAGTCTGATTTATTGAATATTTTGTCTCATTAATACTAGTATCTTTAAAAGAGGAATTTAGCTACGCGTTTTACCATTCAAAGTATAATTGTGTCTTTTCATTAAAGATATAACAGAAATAAAAGCATTAGCAGACTTTTGCAAGTTCAAAAAGCAAAACTAATTTGTCAAATAGAATTCCACTTATTTCAGAGAGCTTTTATAAACTACACCCTTATCCATGAGCAAAATAAGACTGCAGACATCTTTCTGCATAAAAAGACAGCAAACATTTACATAAATTTATCATGCAAGTAAAGCAGAAGTTACTGCAAATAAAATAAAGTTAACATATTAAGGAAAAAAGTAAATGGAAATAAATAAGTTTTCTTACTGCATATCCCAGCATAGCCAGACTGTAGAGAAGTGTCCCCATCCTAACTTTCTAATAACATGATACCGGCCATTGAAAAGATCACCAATTTTCACTGGATGATAGCCTCCTTTCATGAAAAAATGAGTAGAAAAAGAATATTCAGAAAACAAACAATAAATCCCAGGTTTTCAAGTAATCCTTGTAGCATATATTTTCCTCTTCAAATTGTCTTGTGCTATAAATAAGAAATCAAAAGAAAATTTTACTCTAATGTTTAAAATTCTGCCTTATTTGGCCTGGAGGGAAAACACTCATGTCCTGTAACTACTGTAGAGTTTATTCACCCTTCCCTCTGATGGCTTTTATTTGTGGTAATATTACCATCTGTTCTCTATTTCCCCAGGCTTATATTCCACTTCACAGAGAGTACAGCAAAGATCTACATTATTTCTTTATCATATTTGAAGCCTCTCCTGTCAACATATTTTGGACGACTGCAGAAGCTCAGAGATTGTTTTAATTCCCATTTGCTTTCTACTAATAAAGGCAGCAATAAAATACTTCCTAAGAAAGCGTTAAGACCAATGCAGACGTTAGTGATGCTCTTCTGCTTGGCTCCTGACCCACAGCAGCAAGATATTTTTCTCCATGTCTGAGGTTTTTTACAGTGAGGGAGAAGAGAAAACAGGCAGCTACAGGCTTTGCCTGAACTGCTTCTTAATTACCAAAGTCTGCCAAGTTGAAACTTACACCGCTACACGGGTCCTCAAAAGCCCCATTAGGCAGAAAAGCCAACGGGACAGAGCTGGAGATCAGGTTTCCAGGCAATGGGAGGAGGTGTGAAGAAGTATTTTATTTCCTTTGTATTTTAAGAGTCATTCTTCCTCCCAAACACAGGGAAAGCAGTGATCACACTGCTTTCTATTGCTCAGACCATAATACACTAATAATAACATCCCCAATTTTGCTGAAATTGCAAACAAATAATAAAGCCTCACCACTCAACCCCTCCAAGACATCACCAGCAGCAGACTCAGAGGAGCTGTCAAGGAATCACCTCTTTGGCTCTTTCTGGTCCTTCATAATGTTAGGTCCAACTGTCCTTTGGCAGGATCCTCAATTATTGACTATTCCACTTAAAATTAGAGAAAGTAGCCTGAGGTTTTCCTAAATTATTTTTAAATTCCCTGAAAATCTTGTTAGAACTGGTGTCCAGTTAAGACAACAACGTGAACTTATCACTTAATTCCTTGGATTTAAAACAGGGACTTCTCTCTTATCTCCTCTTTATCTGTAGATCAGCAACTTCAAATCTGGATATATTTATATCCTTTCTTTGCTAATAACATATCCTTAAGAGAAGTTCAAGAGTTCATTTGTGAACTTTTCCTAGATGCTTCAAGAGCAGATTAATAAATTTAACACAACTGTACAACAGAGCCATAAAGATTACATATTCAAGAGAACAATAAAGTTTAACTAATGCATTGCTTTAGATGTTGATATGTCTAAACTGAAACTCTAGAACACACAGAGCTTGGATATTTGTATGCTTAGCAGAGAGCAGACACTTGCTGGTTTGCTCACAGCCCCATCCAAAAGCTGACCCATCCGACGTGGCTGCAGCTGCCCAGGCTCCTGCAGGTGACACCGCTGGCAGGGACTCAAACAGCTCGGGCCAGAGCACCAAGGAAGCAGCACTCACAAACATTCACATCAGCAGGGTCCGGTCTGAACCAAGCCACACCAACAAATGAATTCAGATGGGCAGCACAAGCCTTGGCCACACAACGTTGGCTTCTTGCACCCCCCTGCCCACCTGCCTCACAGTTTATGCCACCGCAGAAGGTCAAGAAATGAGTCTGATGTGCACAGGCAGCATGGACAGACAAACCAAGCACAGTCTCAGCTCCCCCATGGAAATTTTGCACAAACCTATGAAGACTCAGATATGAGATCAACCCTTAAACTTTTGACCTGTTACTATCACACAGTATTTCATTTCAGAAATAATTAGGTATACGGACACCAATATTTTCATTCAAAAGAGCAAAGGACAAAGAAGAAGGTCCTACCTCAGGAGCAGCATAGGGCACTACAGGAGGACCCAACCCAGGACCGAATCCCAGGACTCATCTCTTGGGGGAAGACTTACCATCCCCTCCACCACAGGGAAAGAAATGTTCATGAAAAGCTGACAGGAGAGCTCAGCTCACCTAAGAAACCTACCAAGACACTTTCATTTCCACTGCTGATTTGTGTCAAGCTCAGGAAGAATGCGTAACACTGCCAAGCTGGAACTCCTTAATTTTCTAAGAAAAAACAGATCACTTTTGGAACACCTGCACGGATTTACACTCCAGGAAAAGGCAGGGGTGCGATGGGACACAGATGTACTGAGAGTGCTGACGCCATCCACTTCATTTACAAAAGAAACAGTATAAACCATATATGAAGTCCAAGTCTAGTGCAGCTTCATTACACAGAAATCTAGCTGAATAAATTCACATATGCAAATCTATACCCATAGAAATATTTTAAAAAACCCTGTATTTTAATTTAATTCTCCATGTAGACATCTAAGTAGTACAACATCATCTACCTGGACTTGTGTAAAGCATTTGACACTGTCCACATGACATTCTTGTCTCTAGAATGGAGAGATACAGATTTGGCAGGTGGACCACTCGGTGGATAAGGAACTGGCTGGATGGTCTCACTCAAAAGAGTTGCTGTCAATGGCTTGATGTCCAAGTGGTAGCCAATGATGAGTGGATTGCTCAGGGGTCAGTACGGGAACCAGTGTTACCTTGCTGCTGACATGGATAATGGGATTGAGTACACCCTCAGTAAATTGGCTGACAGCACCAAGCCGTGTGGTGCAGTCAGCCCACTGGAAGGCAGGNATTTTAAAAAACCCTGTATTTTAATTTAATTCTCCATGTAGACATCTAAGTAGTACAACATCATCTACCTGGACTTGTGTAAAGCATTTGACACTGTCCACATGACATTCTTGTCTCTAGAATGGAGAGATACAGATTTGGCAGGTGGACCACTCGGTGGATAAGGAACTGGCTGGATGGTCTCACTCAAAAGAGTTGCCGTCAATGGCTTGATGTCCAAGTGGTAGCCAATGATGAGGGGATTGCTCAGGGGTCAGTACGGGAACCAGTGTTACCTTGCTGCTGACATGGATAATGGGATTGAGTACACCCTCAGTAAATTGGCTGACAGCACCAAGCCGTGTGGTGCAGTCAGCCCACTGGAAGGCAGGAATGCCATCCAGTGGGACCTGGACAGGGGGGACTGTGGAACCCGCCTGAAGTTCAACCAGGCCAAGTGTATGGTCCTGCTTGTGGGTCAGATCAATCCCAAGCACAAACACAGGGTCGGTGNTTGGCAGGTGGACCACTCGGTGGATAAGGAACTGGCTGGATGGTCTCACTCAAAAGAGTTGCCGTCAATGGCTTGATGTCCAAGTGGTAGCCAGTGATGAGTGGATTGCTCAGGGGTCAGTACGGGAACCAGTGTTACCTTGCTGCTGACATGGATAATGGGATTGAGTACACCCTCAGTAAATTGGCTGACAGCACCAAGCCGTGTGGTGCAGTCAGCCCACTGGAAGGCAGGAATGCCATCCAGTGGGACCTGGACAGGTGGTCCTGTGCAAACCTCATGAAGTTCAACCAGGCCAAGTGTATGGTCCTGCTTGTGGGTCAGATCAATCCCAAGCACAAACACAGGGTCGGTGGAGAATGGATTGGGCGTAGCCTCAAGGAGAAGAACTTAGGGGTCTCGGTCAATGAGAAGTTCAATGTGAGCCAGCAATGTGCGCTCACAGACCAGAACGCCAACCACATCCAGGCCTGCATTGAAGGAAGTGTGGTCAGTAGGTCAAGGGAGGTGATTCTACCCCTCTACTCTGCTCTCGTGAGACTCCACCTGAAGTACTGCATCCAGCTCTGGGGCCCCCAACAGAAGAAGGATATGAATCAGTTGGAACTGGTCCAGAGGAGGGCCACAAAGATGATCAGAAGGCTGGAACACCGCTCCTATGAAGGCAGGCTAAGAGTGTTAGGATTGTTAAGCCTGGAGAAGAGAAGACTCCAGGGAGACCTCATAGCAGCCTTCCGGTATCCAAAGGGAGCTACAGAAGAGCTGGCGAAGAACTTTGTCAGGAAGTGTAGTGATAGGATGAGGGGTAATGATTTTAAACTGGAAGAGGGGAGATTTAGATTAGATATTAGGAAGAAATTCTTTCCTGTGAGGGTGGTGAGGCACTGGAACAGGTTGCCCAGAGAAGCTGTGGATGCACCATCCCTGAAAGTGTTCAAGGCCAGGTTGGACAGGATTTTGAGCAACTTGGTTAGTGGGAGGTATCCCTGCCCATGGCAGGGGGGATGGAAATAAATGATCTTTAAGTTCCCTTCCAACTCTGACCATTTTATGACTTGATGGAAAAAAAAAAGAAAGAAAAAAGAAAAGAAAAAAAGGTTGTTACACTTCAGAACATTATTTCCGTAAAACTTTATCTAGGATGATGAAGTGATAGATGTGAGCAGAACACTGAGAGAACATAAAGCAGTTCTACCTTTCTATTACTAAAAAGTTTGCATTTGTGAAACAAGTCAATTCTGCTGACCTGACAAAAAGAATTACATAAAACACTTCCACCTATTTCACTATCACAATATCATTTCTTCCGATTTTATTTTTGTCCTGCACGTATCATTACATTTGAAACAGTAAGAATTACAGAATGTTATTCTCTGTATAATCATTATTCCTTTTGCAACAGATATAATTACAAAAACTGGAAAATATTTAATGGTTGGTTTTAACACCTCTCTATGATTTGCAAAACAGATTTTAAAATCCAACAATAAAGAAGCTTCTGGAACATTTTAAAAATTTCATGAATATCTAGTCCTATTAAATCATTCCTTAACAGTTATGTGGCTCTAGATGTATATGAAAACAGGATTCATGCAGCCTTCTACACAGCTGGAAGGATGTATGTGGGCCTTAAGGTATATAAAACTAAGTCCAGGTGTAATTTTGTTGGACTAAACAAAATATTTGCTTTTTTTACATGTTAACAGCATAACACTCAACCACGAATAACTTAAATACAGGTAAATGTGTTTCTAAGAATAGTCTAGGTAACCAACTGCCTTGTAAGTCTGCCTTTCTGCAAATAGCCTTTGGCATACTTGTGCTTCAAAGGGTGAAAAATAAACAAAAACCTGGGACAGTTTCTCCCCCATCACAGGCAGGAGAGAGAACACCCAATCGAGGAAATCAAAGACACTCAAGTCCAGTTAATAAACTGGGGGCTGAGAAGTTATTTTAGCAAAATCTAGAGATTACAAGAATAACAATACCATATATGTAAAAGCCATGTTATTTTGATCACTACAGCACTGTCATCACTAATTATAGCAATACACCAGTACCATACTCTCTGAGCAGATATACTTCACAAGATACTTTCTACTGTCTTATGCCACACGTTAGCCCATACATAAATGTAATGAAGTTCTTCATGACACAGAAAGTATTTATAGATAGTAATAAGAAGAAAAAATCTATGCAAAATTACCAGGTTGAGAAATGATGTAATTTTAGGAAAACAGCACTGGTATTTGGAATATACAATGTCTAAGTGGCGCTGCTGATAACGTAACAAGGAAACCTGTTGTGCTATTTACTGCAGCACACAAAAAAAGTCTCTCTCACAGCCAGCTACATGCACTCAAGGAAGAGGGTCAGAAAAAATGAGATCATTATTCCTAAGTGTGTCCTCAATGTATTGGTAATTGTAGCTGGCTAGTTCTATGTTTGTATAGGGAATTATTCCCTTTGTGTACTGGATGAATGGGAGACATCTCCAGGGGGCAAAGAAGATGATCAGAGAAGCAAAGAATTCCAATTACATCCATGACACGACAGACTCTTGAAAAAAAAAATCTCCAAGTGTTTCAAGGCTTTTCAGAAAAGAAGAAAAAATAGCTTAACTGTCTAAGCACCCCTTGAAAAATCATGTAGTTGCACTTTTGATATTTCCATTCCTTAAACAAATAAAGATTTGAAAGGCATTTAATGTATATACAGTAACACCAACGGAAGTAATAATTTCACAGATTTAAACAGGCCCTGGAGGAAGCCCCTGGGGAACAGAGGTTAGTTTGCTTTACACTGATGGTTGTTAGTTGATTCTTTCACATCAGGTGCTAATTCAAACTAATCCAATTTCCTGATTAAAAATATTATTCTGACTATTTACTAACCACCACGTAATGTGGTGAAGATGTAAGCAACATGCATAGTAACATATCCTTAAAAATAATAAATAAAAATAAAATTAAAAACAGAAAGATCCTTGTGCAACATGTAATTCATTCTAAAAGCATAGAGATCTCACTACTGACCAGCTACAGCCAGAGAGACTCTAGTTAAACAGGTAACTTACAAGCAGGCTGTAAACTTAGACTTTCGTTTTGTTTTGTTTGATTTGAGATCTGGCTTCTCCAGATGGTGACATTTTGCAAGAGATACTGGAATACAGACAGCAATGGATTGTTTGAAAGTAAATGCAGCCCTTACTTTAGGGACAAACGAAGTGAAGGCCTTGAAATGCTTTATCTCAAGGAAATACAGATGTTTACAAGTAAACAGATGTTAAAAGAACAAATCCTTACTCACTTATGGAAGACATTCAAGATACCAAGAGTTATCTTAAGGAATAAATGTGTTGAAATAGAAATAATTAAAAAAAAAAAATACAAACATGCTTTAGTGACCTTTTTTCTTTTCCTGCTGCAGACTTCAACATGTACTGTTTGGTTTTCACTACTGGAATCTGTAAGCCGTTTAAATATCGGAAATATCACATAGTAATAAAACTTCTTACACCAAAATTAAATAGTCACTTTCAATTGTTAAATCTGAAAATACAGAACAACTTGTTCCAGGCTGGGAGAGAGCATTCTCAAAATAGCACATCTCTAGACTTACATAGAAACTTCTGATTAAGACATCATGATATTTAACACAGCAACTGTTTTTTGATATGAGGAATATAGAATACCAGATAGAGTCAATGTGCACACAGTGGTTTTCGGCTGTTCAAAAACATTAATCCGAAGTGATAAAATTTTGATGTCTCCTAAAGTAAATTAATAGCCTTGAAATATACTACGATAGATTGATCAAAGTTTATAAGCCCTGTTATTTATGATTTTTCATGTAAAATATTACATGAAGATACATATTTTTTACCCCAACGGGAACAGACGTGACTCTTTAGCAGTGACATTAAAACAAACTTAAGCATTGACACTGTTGTACTACATGGTTTTATGCATTTAATGATATTAGAAAAATCAATATAAGCAACTACAAGAACTGAGGAAATCAAGACTAAATCGATGTTGAGACTCAGACAATGCTGAGGTCTATGAAAGACAACATGTAAAAAAGAAGCATGTAACATCTCAGACTGATGCAGGTGAGAGAGGAGGAGGAAAAAAAGGATATAGATTAAAAAAAAAATAGTTGATACTGTAAAGGCAGCAAAGCATTTTAGATCTTTCTGGACTGTGGGAGGGCTTGTTTGGGTGCTTTTGTTTCTCTTACAACTAACATTAACCAAGAAAAGCTTCTTCACTATTCTTACACCTAGGACATCAGGACAAAACCAGGAATGCCATGTTTGCATATTTACTGCAAAATGTATAAATAAACTCCAGCTAAGAGCAAAAGAAAAGCTGGAGACAGTTGTGCATCTGAACCTGAAATGAGCAGTCCTACATAATTCTTGTATAAATTCATTCCATAACTAAAAAGCAAGTCTTTATAAACCTCTCAAGAACCACAGGTGGGACTTGCGTGACAATGTCTACCCACGTCAAAACTGCTGAGTCGCACGCACCTTTACAGTAATCTGCAGGATCCTCTTGCTCCTCATCGTCAGATCCTAAAATCTCCTCCTCTGGCTCTGGCGGGGTGGGCTCCGGTAGGGGCGGAGGTGGGGGCGGGGGTGGAGGTGGAGGTGCAGAGGGAGCTTTCTGTTGAGGCTCTGGCCTGAAAATCAAAGAGAGAACACACTTAGTAAAGAGCTTCCTCACAAGGATAACTCAGTCCTTCAGAGGGGAGGAAAAAAACATCTTGGGAAATAGCAATGAAGCATGTCTCACTTAGGTTCTCACTGTCATCTTTTATATCACCTGTAGGACCCCAGGGTCAGATGGATAGAGATGTACCTGACTAGACCAAAAGCAGGTCTCAAGTGAATTTGGAATTATTCAGTGGAATAGCTTGGAAAAGATATATAAAGTATACAACCAGACACAGACAAGCTCATGCCTACTAGCTGAAGGAAGATCTCATTAATACACAGCAAGAAACAATCTTCCAGTGACACTGACCCAAAGCAGACGATTTAATGCACCTCTCCTCATCTGTAGCTGCTGCTAAGACTATGGAAAGCTTTATCAATATACCAAATACCAAAATCAGGTATTAGGAACTAAGAGATAAAAAAAGTAATCTTCGGAGGTAGCCTATGATACTGTCCCAGAACACATACAGCATATGTTTTGGTATGTGCTATTTGGAAAATCAAGCCAAACCACCAAGACCCAATATCACCAACCAAGAGGTGTTTTTCTGACTGTTTTGAATCTCCAATTTAGGAAAAAAAAAAATTAAAAAAAAAAAAAGTTTTATATCCTATTCTGAGAAAGGCTGTACTTGGTATTTCTAAACACCTACACACTACTCACATTTAAAAATTCTGACTATTTTCAATACATGTAAAAAAATGAAATCCACGGCTGAATGATACCCGTTTGTCAAATAATTAAGAAAGCCTTCTCCAAACAAGTTGACAGGTTTTTTTATTCATACTTCATACGAATAAAAAGTATATACTTGTCAAATACACTTGCAAAGTAACGTAAAGTATTTGTGCCATCAAAAGCTGCTATAATTTGCATTTATATCTACTTCAAATCTAAGCCACCTGAAAAACCCTATATTAACCGTATTTTGTCATTCACACAATAAAAAGAATAGAAATCTGCAATTAGCTATTTTTTCAACTCCTAAAATTTAGATTTATATACTTCCTTGATCACGAGTAAAAACTGTATTTATGGTTATCCCATTACTATAGTCCTCCTCCTTATAATTCCCACCACCACTTTTTTGTTTCCACACACTGCAATTGTTCCAGACAGACAGAGCATTTGGAGTCGAAGAGTACACAGTTGGTCACAAATAAATTCCACTGGCAACATGTACCGCCTGCACAGCAGCTGCTATTATGCCTTTGCTTTAAAGGACATCACTGGAAGTTGCATGCATACCAAATTTATCTGCCTGCTACCCCTTTCAGATAGTAACATTCTTCTATTCGTTGAGTAAATGATTAGATTTTAAAAGGAGTATTTGGAACTAATTCGTGAATGGTTTAAGTTATGATGAGAAATCTGCTCATATAAATAAATTTATGTAATTTTTAACTACAAATAGCTTAGGACAGAACAGAAGAGAAGGGATCCATTTGTAGGATAAACAATAAACACATTTGCATGTGCTCCCACTTACATAAGTTATGCTCTTTTTTGCCTTTATCTTCCCTCTTTTGTTCCCAACAGACGTCTCTACATTATACATTGCAGGGAAAGTAAACCAATACAGCAAATGTAAGGTACAGGACATTCTGACAAGTTAATCTTACTACACGTGAGATTAATGGTCCTCCAATAGCCCTGCTTTGCAGTGTCAGCAGGCTCATGGCCCCTGAGCCTGCCCTGATGTTAGCAGAAAGGCTTAATCAAACACGTCATAGTATAAAGATCTACATTACAAACCTTGAATCCACATCTGCTGGACACAAGGCCATTTTGGGTACACAGATCAAGAACTACAAACACTTCAAAATTAATACTACTAATGATGAACAAGAAAAATGAAGCATAGCATAAAATTGCCTGCACTTCATCAATATATCTGAAAGCAGTATGCTAGGGAACACAGGCACATCCTTCCAGGCCTGGACTCCTTATTTTGGATGGTACCACAATTTTACATCGTTCTGACCACAAGTTTCCATGTCTGGTCACAGAAGATGGTTCAAATATAGCAAAAGCTAGGGTAGGTTAGAGCAATGTGGTACAGGGGTCATAAGTTCTAAGCTCCATTAAAGCCGTGCTGATTTTGTCTTTTAAGATACCAACTATTTGCTCTATTTCCTCACATGATAAAGATACACTTTAAAGAGAACTGGAAGCCTTTCTAGAATTGAGAATCATACACCTTGTTGCTCATTTCTGAAATAAACATTAGGGAATACCAAGAATCCCCCTCCAAGGGAGGAAGGTAGTATACACCCAAGATTTAGCAAAAAAAAAGTCAATATTTTAATTTATTCCTAGGGAAATAGACTCAGAAACAGCTCTATTTTCTTAATCTTTCTCAAGCTACTATATTTGATTTTGTTTTGAGAAGAGTCATTTTTTTCTTGTCTCCAATCCTACTTGTGTTTGGTATTCAGGAACGTTTTTCTGTTGTCCTTTGTGGACATCAGTAAAGAAGGAAATATACTATTTTATTTCTTTCTGGAGCGATTTATGATTTTATCTGAAAACAACACTGACTTGAACTGAGCAAGATCTTTGATTTATTTATCCTTTTAACTTTTCTTGCACCTCTTGAAGCAATCAAATATTAGTACATGAAGAGGGCTGAAGGAAAGAAATACCGCTGAGTTACATCAGCCTGACTTATTTTGCCATTTTTTGCTTCAGTTTAGGATTCCTAGCAAAGGATTCTTAGCGTTGTTCTTCAGATTTGTTCACTTTTACATTTCTGGGGTATACATAAAGATCAAGTCTTCAACACCTGGCTGCTTAAACTCTGCCTACAAGTTGAGTAACTCATCCTGGCATCACCAATGCGTATTCTTCTGCCAGTACACAATTTCAGAGTGTTGAGTAGGACATCGGTCGATGAGTGAACTCCAGTTTTGCTGTTTCTTAGTATCGCTTCTATCAGATTGGAAAGATAAGCTATGATGTTTCAATAACATCTTCCTTTGCAATATAGGGCATGAATATACACTTCATTCAGTTTAGATTTCACATTTCCAGTATAGAGTTTGTTAAAATATCAATTTTTTTTTTCTTTAAAGTGGACTTCAAAACACCTATGGCATTACAAATTGTTGTGGTTTCAGCCAAATTTACCAAAACCAGACTGACAGACGGCCCTTCCTCCCCCCACCAAAGAGAGAAGAGGAAGAGAGAAGAGGAAGAGATAAGGAAATTTACGAGTTTAGAATGAACTACACTACTTTAATGAGGTATTAAAGGCATTGGGAAAAGTCCCAGACCGGACTCAGCAATCGACAGGAGCTGGATTCCAGATCTGTAGTCAGGAATGTTCAGGTTGGGATCAAAGGCAGATGAACAGACACGGTCCTCCTTGGATGTCGGTCATTGAACAAAGAGGGTTGACCCTTTGATTCCTCAGCTTTTATACTGAGCATGATGTGGACGGGATGGAATACCCCATTTGGCCTGTTTTGGGTTACCTGTCCTGTCCACTCTTCCCTACAGGTGTGATCCCTCTCCACTTTTCCACTTCTGACCCTCCAACAGGGCAAATAACAAAATTACCTGACCTTGGTTGTTGTAGCTATAAGTATAAGCAAGGGCCTCTGTGCATACCATTCCTTGGTATAATCAGGTCTTACCACTGTGAGAGTGAACAGTTTCTGAACAATATGCTGTTTATTTCAGAATTTAGCTAGTTAGAAGAGGCAAAGCTAAAAAAGTAAAATAGAAAATTGGTTCATTTTACCTCAAACTAGGACAAAAATCCAGTCATTAAGCAAACCGTGAGTAATAAACGTGTATCCTAACTTCTTTTTCCTTTTCTGAAATATAATCATCGAAAACTATCATAATATAAAAAGCTATTCAACAGCTGCACTATTTCAAGTTAGTATTCTTTCTTATTTCCTACAATGTTGTATGTAATAACAGGCATTAGGTAACACATGCATGCAGAGACACATGCTAAATCTACTCTTTTTTCTGAAGTAATCTCTTGGTACTTCCGTGGTCTACCACCACTAAGTTATTCATCCCCATCCAAGCATAATCACTTAATTAATAGAAGAAGATGACACACCATTTCCAGACTCACAGCACCCTGTCAGTAGGTATTCAGAGAACTGACCGTATCCACATGCTACAATGACAAACCTCACAATTGTCTTGAAAGAAGCATTACAAACAATTAACAAACACTAGCCAGGACGTTTTATCTTTTAATTACTCTCTTTTAAATGGACACCAAAAAAAATTTACAGCAAATTCTTATCAAAATACAAAAAAATCCTATTTTTAACCTGCTCTTAGAGAGAAGCTTAGTAAAAGCCAAAAGAAAAGCTAGAACTTTTCTCCTCTACAGTGAACTTGAGGCAAAACACCCCAAAATGCTGCATGAAATCTTACAGAAATATCAATTGCCTGCTGTAAGAAATGTAGAAGTATCGACAACATAATTTTACTGTTCTCTGTCATGGACATGTTGTTCTGTCTTCCAACTGAAGAAAAGCCAACAGTAAAAGCAATCTCTGTAACATTAAAACCTGAAAACACTGGGAAAATTATACCATGAGAATTCAGGAAGAATTCTTCAGAAGAGGAATTTTGCTGTCAATGTGGTAGGGGTTGTTTGCTATTCTTCTGTTCTGGACAAAGTAAAACAAGAGCAGTGAGGGTGATTAAAAACACAAAATGCCTTCCATATGGGAAGCATCTGAACACACCAGAACTCTTCAGTCAAGAAAACAGACAGTAGAGAGATGTAAAATCTTGAGAAGCACAGAAAGAGCGAATAGGAAATGAGTGTTCACTGCCTCTCCCCACACAAATTGAGCCAAGTTGAAAAAAAAAATAGTCTAAAGAAAAAAGAATTACTCATGCAACATGATGTTAAGAACTAAAGTCACCTTTTTTCCTTGGATATTACGGATAAGAGAAACTCATGGAAGAAAATTCGACTGATAGCTAATGCAAAACCACCTGTGACTCACAAAGCCCATCAGCCTGAGATTGCTGGATTAAGGGAAGTATTCAGCACATCAGGGCCTAACCCTGCTCTCTTTCCCTGGCAACTGCTCCTGGCGAGAGGGAACACAGACGTACCTTGGGTCTGACATCGTGCCGTCACTTCATCTTCAGATTTCCTCAACAGATGAATCACTTCCATTACTAAAAACCTAAACAGGCTTCAGGCCCCCTTATTCAAAACTCTCATAGACATAAAAATTTGTTTTAATTATTATCAAGTAATGTGTAAGAACGCATTGCAGGCAAGGCTGGTATACAGCAGGGTTACTTGAAGAAATACTCATGTTCTCCACGGGAAAGAGGAGACTCCTGTATTAACGCTGTACTGTAGGCATGATGAACTACTGAACTTATTAACTTAAAGACTTCTTTTAGGTAAACAGAATTTTACCTTGAATGTAGATAAAACCTGCATCTCATTCTCCTACTTTTAGCAGAAAAGGCTATAAGCCTCCCAATACCAAGATGTGAGCTTTAAGAAATCTACGAGTGGGTGTGGGTCCATCTGGAAGGAGCTCCAGCTATGCTTCCCTCCAGCTCCAGAAGGCAAAATCTTTCATGGTCCTGGACAAGGCTCCCAGGTGCTGTAGAGCTTCAAGCCTCAAATCTCTATACTCAAGTTTCTTCCAGCTGGTATTAGTTGCTTAAGGACTCTGTTATCTGGATCTCTGTCTCATTTGTCCAAATGGCGTCTGCTTTACTCATTGAACTCTTGCCTGTTCTTTTTCCCAACTGCAGATTTGGCTTAATCAGACAGGTGCTTTCTAACAGTGAGCTCTTTGAACCAAAGGCAGCCTTAAATGAAGGCTTGTTAAATAAATCTGCATGCATATAATATGCAACAAAAATACAAGAAAAATCAAAACCATCCCAAAGTTCTTGCTCAAGGAACAAAATGAAGTTGCATATTTCAAGTAACATCATAAATTTAGTTCTGAATAATTTCACATTTTGGTAATTATTATACTAAATTATTTGTAATTTAATATTATCATTATTTTAAGTTATGCCAGAGGTCATCTTATTGTTTTTAGAAACAAAATCTATAAATCCAGAGGGAAACAGAGCATAATGAGAGATGTTTTTAACTAACTCCAAGAAATTGTTAATACACTTCTAGAGACAGCTTAGCTTTACATGAAAAGCTCTATTTGTGTTCTTATACTAGTTCAGAACTATACTGTAATTTCCAATTCTAGAAAATCCACGTATAAAAAGAGAGACTGCTGGCATGTCACAAGCATGAAAGAGTTTCTACATGTGGTCATTATCAAACAAAATTATCATTCCTCCTGAGACTGTTAACATTCCTTCCAAAGATACCATCACACTGCCAAACTATCGCAGCAGCAGTGGAAACCCCTCCTGGAATGGAGCAGGCTGAGACACAGTAGCCTCTGTGACCTAAAACAAACAGCAAGAGAGAATGAATTTCTCACTCCCATCTTGCTTATTAGCCTTTTGGAGGCAACCTTGGGCTTCAATGTATACACAAAATAAATGCCAAGGAACTCTGCCGCCTTCTGTTCAAAAGAATGGGTACTATAAATAAATACCATTTCAAGTGGCTAGTACTGCAGTGTTATCAGGCTCCCACCCCAGCCTAGCAGCAGAGTCCACTACTCACGACAGAGCCTCTCCCTTGCCTCAGTGCCAGATCCAGCGATTGCAGAGCTGTGATGGGTAATGAATCCATGCCCTGGGCTCCCCACCCTGCAGCCACGTGGAAGCCAAGCTGAGCAGGAGGAGCACACTGCCAAGGGCCAGCAGAGCTGAGGGGAACCAGCAGCAGCCTACCACTACAGCAATTCACATGTAACTTGAAGCAGTAAGGTCTGCCAGGTTTGCAGACATTATGGGCTTCCTCTGACACAAAGTTATACCAAGTTCCCAGACGTAATTGCTTTCAAGCTCAGAAAGTCAGCCTCAAACAAAATTCGGTTCTCAAATAGATGCAATTCTGTTAAAATGTTATTTAGACAGCAAACCAGAAGCCAAATCTACCCAGCAAACCTCAGTCTTCACTGATCTTGCCAAGGTATTATGCCTTCCTCCTCAAATACTGTTTTTCTTGCAGAGTTCTACTTTCCAGACCAGTCATCCATTACAGATTTGCAGAGAAAAGAAAAAAAAGAGTCAACAGTTAAGAAAAAGCAGACCCAGTTGGTGACACAGAAAGAAAATACCTTGATGTACACTCAGCAGCTTGCACTTTACTTTTTGAGTCACCAGTAAAGTGTTGTAAAGGCTGAGAAAGCTGAGGGGGGGCCACAAATTCCTACAAGCCAAAGAGGAGAAACACAGCCGTTTTAAGTCTGTCAAATATGTACTGACCAATGGAGAATACCAAGTTTCTTATATATGTAGCCTAACATTCCAAAATGAAACTTCTACTTGAAGTCAGTCAGATAAGCAACACTGCAGATATTGCTCCAATGCAACAATAAAAACTCTAGCTAAACCAAGCCAGGCCCCTAAACCACACATGAAGCTTCACCTTCTCCAAAGCCTCTTGCAAGAAGAGTCCCTTCTCACGCTGCACGGCTCCCTCCTCCACCTCCCTGCACATGGACCTCCACTTCCAACCCATTAGAAGACCTGACAGGAAACACTGGCAGAGGGTACCAGAAGCAGCCAGTATTTGCTTTGGCTTCTTTTTCCCCTTACTATGGCTGAACTGTGTGGTGGATCACTTTTAACAGAATGACTCACAACTGTATAAATGGAAATTAATTTTGAACTTTTTTTTTGGCGTGATGTTGTAGTATTCAATTTTTGACTTTCTCTTTGGCATGTTAAATTACAGTGTTTCTAGCCTTTCTATTAATAAGAGATAATCAGAAAACATGCTGTTGTTCCTTCAGTATCCTACAGTTGCCACTAGCAACACATTTGCAAGTTTTGAAGGGGAGGAGGAAGAAGCACCCTCTGCTCTCCAACGACCCTATCTGCCCCTGGAAAAGTTAGTAGATTTAACTTAATTTGGCATCAAAACTCCTTAAGTCAACGACTCTTTGAAGTCAAAGATGGATGAAATACAAATTAATAGCTAAATTATGAAACACAAGATTGTCTTTTTTTATCAGTACAAGCCAGCAACTTCCTTACAGTTAATATAAACGTATGTGCACTACAAGGAAGCGATTATTCCATTTCTGTATGTTAGAAACCCTTCGAAGCCAACGGTGATAATCTTCAGCAAAATGATCAGGACTAAAATCAACAAATGCAATGTTTCACACCCCTTTTAACCTATTTAATAGCCTAGTAGAAACAATTTCACAGGAACAATGAAATTACAGCCCTTCCTATCAAATGCAGTCAGCAGCAGCATACCTCTCGGTTCTCCCCACCGCTCCCTAGAGTGCCCTCTTCATCCCAACTTCATGTGATCATCTCAATGCAAAAAAACATTTTTCATCTCCATGCTTAGTTCATGTTTAGAAGACCCATTCATCCCGCTAGTGCAAATGCATCGTGCTCTGGATTATGCCTGTGAACTCAATTCTACAGGCAATATGAAAAGGGTAAGCAGACAAGTGTTTTGGATGGGACAAAGAGAGGGACTCAACCGGCAGGGAGGGAGGTAAGGAAGAGCCTGCAGGAACAAAGTTGCTTGAGTAAGCCAGCAACCAGAGGAACCTCTTTGTCTGCAGCAAATACAAAGCATTCCTGCAGCCATACATTCCAAATGCCATAGTTGGAACTCTATTATAACATACACCAAACTTTCACCTGCTAATCTAGCTTTCGAGAAGCTGGAATGAGCATTTTATCTGAACTCTTTACATTAACAATCATAACTCGTTCACTAACAGACTTCCTTTCAAAGTGAAGGACTGACCTCAGTTCTTACTAAAAAAATACGTCCCCTTCCAAACTTCCAAATGCTAGTAACATCTCCTCCATATAACTTTACAAGAATTTTAACAAATCTCTTCACAATTCCTACTAGCATTTTATGAAAGTACCTATGCTTGCACTGCAGTGTTAGTAAATAATAAGAACAAGACAAACAAGAGCAAGTTAAAACTTTTTCTCTTAAATATCAGACATAAGTTGCAAATATGGTTATAATTCAAAAACACATTGCCAGCGTTCAGGTTACTAAAATTCTTCCATTTGAGGTATAAGTGCCCATAAACACAACATATGAAATACCTGTTTTGAGTTTCTATATCCATATTGCTCATTCATGGTAATTTAAAAATCCATTTTCGTAACAGAAATACATAAAAGAAGCAAAGAGATGGCAAAGTCCAGCAGCACTTAAAAGCAAGAAAATAGCAAAATTACAGATGTGGTTTTAAATGAAAACTCATTCTCCCCCAAATACAGACAAATAGTGAGCAGTTGATTTTAAATATACTGTATTTTAAAATATGGCCTCAAATCCTTTGAGGGCTGCACCTACACCGGGAGGCAAACAAAATTTTAGTATCCATTTTTCTGTATCTAGTGTTATCATAAGCAAGAACATAATTTTGGAGCCTGGACACTAACCATGGCTAAGTCAGCACCAAGAAATGAGCTGCCAATAAGCACAAGCATACTCTTTCTGGTCTGCTTAGATCTGCATCCTAGTTTCGCTGAGCTTTCCTGCATCTGGGAGAGGTTCTGGAGCAGAAGCTTCATAGAAATGCAAAAAAAAAAAGGGAATTAAGAACATGGTAACTCTTTAGTTCTGAATTGCAGTCCAGAAGAGACTGGCTTTTTATCTCCAGGATGAGGACTTTCACACTGTAATAAGACTGACTCAGTGAGACCTCCTTTATCTTAGAATAGAATCATAGAATGGTCAGAGTTGGAAGGGACCTTAAAGATCATCAAGTTCCAACCCCCCTGCCATGGGGGTTCTTCTTTCCATTAAACCACGTAATTCATGACCCTTTACTTGATCTATTTGTTTTCTTGTCTTCACAGAGGGAGTAGCAATTATTACTGTTCAGACACATGGAAACACATTTATTTGTACAGTTGTTTGATAAATTGATCTAGAAGAAAACAGTAATTTAAGTTCCTGAGGGGAAAAAAAAAGAAAAAGATGTTTTTAAAAGTGCCTATATCTCAGAATAATTTCTTCACTTTACTTTGCATACTTTTTAATGCAAAATCTACAGCTTATATTTTGCCCAATCACCTTATAGAACATGGCATTTTTTTATTTATTTAATGCAAATTTCATGACACGTTTCCAAAACCCGCTGCATTCCGTGTCCTCTCCTGTCATGTGTTCTCTCAGTATAAGGTCATTACTCCTCAGTTCGTAAAATTTCTCCATGAGCCCATTCAACATTCCCAGGGAAATTCCTTTCAATCCCTTATTCCCATCAACGGTTTGCCTTGTGGGTTGTAGAGCCCATTTTGTAGCCCTCCATTTTTCTGTTGAGGTTTGCAAGTGTAGGTCCTTTCATTTGATTGGATCTTCAACAAGCAGCAGACATTTCAGGAGAGTCAGGGAAGTCACTTAGTATTTAAGAGCCCTGTCCAGCTGGTTCAGTTGGCTTGCATGAGGCAGTTTTGGATACCAAATCCTGTGACAATTCCTGGTGAGGTTTTCAGAATCTCTTATGTGTCAGCAAGTCTGGAAATAAGGGTTATCAGACCATCTGACTCATCCCAGCCTTGGCGTACTTTACCTCACAGCATGGGTGCTGGATGACTCACTGATAGGAATATTTCTATTTCTAACAGCAAGAGAGAGTCTTACCCATGGTGGAAAAGCACTCAAGGAATCCCAGCTGTCATGGCATTGCAGAATCACAGAATGATATGGGGTTGGAAGGGACCTTTAAAGATCATCTAGTCCAAGCCCCCTGCCAAAGCAGGTCCTCCCAGAGCAGGTTGCACAGGAACTTGTCTAGGATGGTTTGGAATGTCTCCAGAGATGGAGACTCTATCACCTCTCTGGGCAGCCTGTTCCAGTGCTCTGCCAGCCTCAAAGTGAAGAAGTTCCTCCTCATGTTTTCATGTAACTTCTTATGTTCAAGTTTGTGCCCATTTTCTCTCGTCCTCTCACTGGGCACCACTGAAAAAAGACTGGCCCCTTCCTCTTGACACCCACTCTCAGTCTTCTCTTCTCCAGACTAGAAAGATCCAACTCCATCAGCCTTTCCTTGTTAGGGAGATGCTCCAGGCTCTAGAGGAGGGTATCCTAGGTTATCAGGTATCCTAGAGGAGATGAACGTAGAGAAGACACAACTCTTAAAGATGCACCTGCCTCCTAGAGTGAGGTCTTTCCATATCCTATGCCTCGATACCAGAACAATGTGCCGACACTTCCCCTGCCAGGACAGGAAACTGTGCACCTCAGGAAAGGAAGTTCATCTTGAAAAGTTAAATTCTAAACCCAGTTTACAACAGGAAGTGGACAGCAACTATTACTACCAGGAGGCTATCACCTCCAGTCCACCTCTGTTCCATAAGTAACCTCATCTCAGGGTTTCTCAGGGAAGGAGATGGTGTCTACACCTGGGCACTATACAGAGCTGTGTGTATATATACGGGGGTGTGTGTGCGTGTGTATATGTATATACATCAGAACTTTCTGATTCCAGGTTTGGAAAGTCAAATGCCCAGGGTAATTGGTATGGCACAATAAAGGTAAGAAACACTGGTGCTGAGTCCAAATGACAGTAAAGGGCAGTGACATCATGACTTCAAACCCGACATACTACAAGCACAAACCAAGGTCCAAGAAACATTGTAAGTTTACTGCTGCTGAAAATGGAAATGTTAAGGCGTTATGGTGGTGGCAAATCTTCTGATCTGACTGGTGCTAAAACTAAGACACACTGCATATGTTTGTAATGTATTGCCTTGATTTCGCTAAGCTGAGCCAGTGCCAAAGCCAGCTAAAGTCTACTCTGGCATTGACTCAGTCATCTGACAAACCTCAGAGAAGTCTTGAAGAAGCTACGTAGATTATCAGCAATAACGGATGGAAAAGAGCTGTAGGAAACTCAGAGCTGAACCACTGTGTTTCAAGAGACAAAGGTGAGAGGAACCAAAAGTGTACCAGGCTCAACTCATCTTACGTACCTATAGTTACTGCAGAGACAAAGTTGTTTTTCTACTCTGGAATGAAGATTTGTACAAGCAGCCAGTGCCACTGGGCACAGGGGCTATCACTTAGAGCTTTGATTTACTAAACCTCTGAAAAGATGGTAGTTGAAATTCATGCTGACTGCAGGATGAGATGGAGATACTGCACTATAAAGTGATACATCTTTAAATCATCACCATGACAAGACAGCCAAGCCTTCAAGTGTAATCCTGAGTGATACTGCAGGTGCCAGACATAGGGAAGAGGCTAATATTCCTCCTTGAATGATTTATCTACTTGGATTTCTACAAGAAGCCCAGTTAGGATCAGTCAGTTCCCTTTAGAAATTTGATGCATTCCTGCTAGGCAATACCAGATGCAGGCTAACTGTATAGTGCTAGGATTGGCAAGAAAGGTGATGATTCACCGAGATGAACAGAGCCCTTCACATTTATGAAGACTATTGCTTCCAGCTAGGTTCATCTTGTCAGAAGGTTTGACTTCTCAGAACATCACACTTCACTGAGGTGGAGAGAGTACTTTGCAGTGTAGGAGGCACAGAGAAATGCAAAGAGATAAACAAAGTTTCAGCCTAGTCCCATCAAAGATAGAAAAGAAACTATAGGCTTTAGAAATCCCTTCACTTAATGACTCCTGGTACACAAAAGAAAACGTAGCGTTTCTAAACAGCTCCCTGATGCCTGTAAATCATGCCTTCCTCACTCCTAACTTTTTCATTAATAACAAAGAAAAATAACTACCTGAAGATCTCAACAATGTACATTTAATACTCCAGAAATATAACTTCTAGGGAAGTATAAGCGGTAGCCTTTTTTGTTTATCTTAAACACAATCGTCACTTTCTCCACCTCACCACGCATCACCTGATGTCCCAGCCTATCCCTATCAGCAATCTTCACAAGTACAAGAAAGACAGTTTGTAAAATAATGTCCATAATTCTTCTAATTCTATCTGAATTCCCCTTAGGTATTTGTGCATCAGCTACAGCCATTTCTTGAACAAATAATGATGGCAATTAATACACAAATGGAAAGCAGAAATACACAGAGAGGAGCAATTGTGCAGAACTACTGAGCGGTCTCCAGCAAACAAGGGGGTTGAGGGGCCTGGCTTTCTCACCATTCCCAGCAACAGAGGAGAGGGGGGATAAAAAGACAGGATTCAGTGTCAGAGCTGTCCCATTCCTATGACCATGGAAAAAGCAGAAAAAGGTATACTAAGTACCACTGAAATACAACAGATGGTTGAAAGAACAAACAAGCAAGTAGTATCATTTGTAAACCCAGAAAAAATAAAGAAAACCAGAGAGACAGGACTGACATTAAAAAAAAAAAAATAAAAAAATCAAGATTTTTCTGGAAGTCCTCAAAGACCTCTATGAAAATTATTTTAAAAGAGTTTAGAAGGTGCAAACTAGACTGTAAAAGCTTGGAGACTAAGCCAAAACTCAGTCTATTTTGTCCTTGTTTTGCCCCAGTACAAGACCTCCTTTGTCCTCAGTACAGAAGACTCCTTGAAATTTCCATGCAAATATAGCAGTAATAATTGTGTATATACTTAACAGTGCTGTTCTGTGATCTTAGATGAAAACTGATTTTCTATTGCAAATAGCAAACAATAGGTTTCAATTTTCCGTGTTATACAGATCCACTTTTTAAACAGATATATAAAAAAATGTTATGCGTTTTGTGCCTTGAAGTGCACTTCCTATCTAAAAATGTAGGTCTGCATCTCTTCCCTTGCATAAAAATACCAACCACAGCACAGCATCAGCCTTTCTCCCTGTGCTGCTGTGTTGCCATGGAAACTGGCCCTGATTTCTACTGCCAATATAGGCTCCATGTAAGCAGGAAAAAAAGCTGAAGTCATATTTATATAATATGCAACAGAGAGCGTATATACAATGTTTATGGTTTCACTGGAGGCCTGCAGACTGGCTAAAATGGCTTAAGGAATTCTCAAGACTGTTTCTATCAGACATTGAAAGTATATTTATATTACTTGCCTCAAAATCATGGCATAGGAAACATACACATGTGGAATTTAGTATATTCTTTTCTCCCTCTTGTTTTCCATCAAAAAGAAAGAAAGGCTCCACACTTCCTAAGTAAATAAAATTATGTGTTCTGGAATTGAACTGTGAAAAAACTAAAATTTAATTTATTCCTTGAAGAGTGAAACAACCTAAGAGGTTGTTTTCTGCCTTATTCTCAAAAAGCTATGATAGAAGACTATAAAGGCTTTTTGGAACAGATTTTGAAACAAAGGACAGCCAATCTAATCTTCAGTATTCCCCTGCTTTTAATAGGATGGCACATCTGTCTTCTCTTCTCACCCATTCCATTCAAACAATTTTCCTGTAAAAGTACTGCAGTAAAAATGCTGCCCCATGACTCTGCTTGGGGTTTTGGGGTTATTGGGGGGTGGGGTGGTAGGGATTTTGTTTGGTTTTTTGGTTTTGTTTTTTTTTCTAAATACAAGCTTTGTATGCCCACAGAGTCAGCCTTCACTGAATCACAGAGGGGTTGAGGTTGGAAGAGATCTCTGGTCCAACCCCCTTAGCTGCTCCAGCAGGGTCACCAAGAGCCAGCTGCCCAAGACCACATCCAGGAAGCTTACTCTTTGATGTCTCCACGGACAGAAACTCCACCACTTCTCTGGGCAGCAAACCTGTGCCAGTGTTCAGTTTTCAACACCAAGCGTGACGTCAGGAGACACACTCAAACTTCTAGAGGGCAAACAACCCACTGGTTAATGCCCCAGAAATGTTTTCAATACTGAAACAATTTTATCAGACAGCTTACTGTAAAATGACAGAATGAAAAATACTTTTGGAGTCTTTTTGAAGTATTAGTAAATGCTGCAGACACTTACACCCACAAGAAAAAAAATGAAGTCTAATTTTCCTTACCTCTCTTAGACATTTTCAGAACAGTTTTTCCAAAGGTAACATGCTTTGAAAAGAACTACTGCTCTTAAGTATTTTATTTTATTTTTGTCTGGAAGAACTTCTGACTAAATATGAGTGGGAGACAGAGACACACACACCTTCTACATGTAGATAATCCAGGAAAGACTCTCAAAACCAGGTTCAAATCCCTGATCTGCATTACCTGTGACATAATTTTAACTTCACATATATGTAGTTCTTTCCTATGCCCTAAGGCAATACCCAAAGTTTACTGCTAGAGTCACGTCTTACCCCTCTTTCTCATCTAAGTGTCCTTTCTTCTAAATAAAATGGTTTAAGTTACAAACATTAGCTAGAATGAATTGTCTTTCTTGAGTCAGAAAACCCATGGAAAAGGAGCAGACTCAAGAGCATGAGTGCAATTATAGTAGAAGGGCTCTTCTAGAACTGATCAAAGATCCACACATATCCACATAAGCCGGTATCCTCTATTTAGAAAAACAGCCATGTGCAGATGTCCAAGGAAGAGCCTAAGAGCAATCTAAGCACACAGGGATCCTTCTTCCCGAAGCAGTTCCCTGATCTCCAACAAATGGCAGCTCAGAGGCCACCAGATGGGATTCCTGTGTATTTAGTAACTATCACCTGATACTTCACAAATCTATCCACTTTCCCTTTTAGCATACTACTGCATGGATTTGCAGAGCATGCTGACACTTTTTCCACATCATCTTTTATTTGTTCTGCATCTGCCATCTTATAGCTTCAACTGACATCCTTTGATTCTTATACTGGAAGTGTCTGTGAAGTCATTCTGCAGTCACCCTCTCCCTGGCACAAAATTCAGTAGACATCTACTGTATCACCCTTCACCATCTGTTTTTCAGCCTTGAAGGGTCCTACTCAATTTTGTCTTTCCTCACAGGAAAGCTGTTCCATAATTCAAGATCCTCTCCTTCACTCTTCCCCAGTCCTGTCATGCTGTACTCTTTGCATGGAATATTCCATAGGTGATGCATGACGGGCTTATATTTTGGCATAATTATATTTTCTACTGTGCTGTCTCTTCCTTTGTTCCTAATCATGTATTTGCCTTCTTTAATCGCTACTGAACACAAAGCTGATGCTTTTATGAAACAACCATTTCAATGGTAGTTCCCTAAATAATGATTTTCACCTCAGAATTCATTATCTTATATGAAAAGTTATGATTATTTTTCAATGTGTATCCCCTTTAACGTTTATCCAGGCTGAATATTACTTGCCATCCCGACACCAAAAATGCTGGTATGAATACCATGAACTAGGCTTGACGTAGCTTTTTGACTAAGAACCACAAGATAAAAAGAAGAAATTCATACACTTCCACCAGATAAATTCACCAAAAATAATCTTAGTATCTTCTGAAAAACAAAGAACTAGTTTGATTGTAGGGGATTTTTCTTGATTTTAACGCCCTAGGTCTATGTCTAGCTCATATAACTGCAACACCCCAGAACTGCCTAATTATTTTCTAATGAAAATGTGATTATGGTATGAGTTATTACATCTTTGAATAGAAGCAGATTAATCAGTAGCTCTAAAAGGAAATGACATTTCCTTTTAAAATATCATTTTACATAAAAATAATTATGTTTCTCATGAAATATAAGTAAATGAGATTTCAGAATTGTAAAGAGGCCTGAAATTAAAAATATTTCCCAAAGTCATACACAAAGACTCTTGCTCTGCTTTAGTTAACATCAGACAACCCCATAAAGCATATACTTTGAGAAATAATGCAAAGACAGGCCTTTAAGATTATTTTATCTCTGGCTCAAAGGTACTACTCAGGTGTCACCTCTCTTGGAGAAAAACATACACAATTTATCAATACAACCTGTGACTTCAAAGTAGTCATCACATCCATAGAAATACAAGTTTAAAGTTGTAGTAATTGTCACTGACAGGAGGAAAGCACAAATATGAAAAATACTAGATACTATAGACTAAACGAAGAGAGAAGACAAGCGTTCATCGTTACAATCCTGAAGCCATATGCCAGGAAGATAAAGTGTACCTAATTCAGAAAGGCGAGGAGCCTATTGGAAACCTATTTGACTTCAACTCCCTTTACAACGGTAGAAAAAAGGGGGCCATTCACACATTAGGTAAGCAGTAAAAACAAGTACTTAATTTCAAATGAATGATGAGTGCTATATTAATAAACGAACAAACTTTACTCCAATAAGTTTGCTTTTTTAACAGTATGGGAGATCACAATTGAGAGGCGCAGCTACTTAAATTTCAGTGACAACTAAATGTTTACACTCCCAGAATATAAATAAAATGAACTGAACATGCTACAAAATTAAGTTTTGATCAGAAAAGTGCTTCTAGTGACAACAGGTAAACGAGAATAATTTTAATATCAACTCCACGGGTTTCATTGTTACCTATTTGCAAAAGCCTAGAATCAGCTCAGCCAGTGCAGACCAGACAGCTCTGAGCTTAAAGCAGATTTTCACTAAGCAGTCCAGAGAAGATAGTAGCTGCTTCAGGCAATTTACAAATTGGTAGAAATTTTCCATGTGTTTGTAGCAGGACAATATATTGAAATGTTTATTAAATCTGATAGTGTAGTATGTTTCATTTTCATTTCTTTATTATGACTACATAGGAGACCTATCCTTTATAATCTCATTTATTATTTTTCAGCTGATGATATATTCAAATAAAGACCCTACAAAATAGTAAGTAGCTGACACTTAATCCAGTAACATTAGAGATAGTCAGTTTCCTTTCAGCTATTTCTGTACAGGCAAATTGCTGTTCTAAGAAATGCCTGCTATTTACCTACATCTATCATTAAACAAAACATGAGTTAAATATCTTCATTAATCCTTAATATATATTAAAAAACGAAAAATAAAACTATTCTAGTTTGAAAGCAACTGCTCATTTGAGCAAACGAGAACTCTAGCACTAGAGCGATCCTTTTTCAGAGTCTGGCATGCAGCAGGATCCTCAACTCCATCTTCCACACAAGGTGCACATTCCACTGCACACGGACAATGCTTACATTTCTCAACAGTATTAAGGATTTTAAGATCAACTGGGTAAAAGACTAAGATTACTGTAATAAATACATAAATACGACAAAATGAACAAGAATGATTCCTTAAGTGAAAACTGCTTTTTAAATATAAATTATTAGCTTGCACTTAAACTTCATGGTAAATTTCAGGCAGTTTGCTCTGACATTGCTTCAAAGTTCTTTTTCTTACTGTCAGGTCCCACTGGAAGTAGCACCACACTGTCCTATATGCTAATGTATGCTCAATTACATTTAGTATAACAGTTTCCAAAGATACTGCCTAATAATCAGATCTCCTATGACCAGAACCAAAATTATTGGGTTTTAAGTTCTGTGGGTTTGTTGCTTTGGTTTTGGTGTTTGGGTTTTTTTTTTCCAATCTGCAGTGAAACACAAATCTAAGCTAGGAGAAAACTTTCCTGTTCATCTTCAAAACTTTGCTCACTGACAACTCCATCCTCCCCACACACAGCCTTCAGTTGACCTACCCCAGTGAAAGCAGAAAACAGTCACAAACTATAAACAGGAAGATACATTCATTTATTTCCTGTGTATTTTCTGACTCCACTAAGAAAGTATTTAGATCAATTAAAGGAAAACAGAGACGTCAGAAACATGACTTAGCTCATGTTTTCTTGCCAGGTTTTGAATTGTGACTGAGAACTGCAGCTACCACAGCCTCTGCAGAAAGAAAATCTTTTGGTTCAAGAGTGGAGATCACAGTAAGAAGAATCAATGGCAAGTTCAAAGATTTTGCTTCAGCTGAGAGGCACAAAACCCTACATTGTTGTGCCCCTTCAACATCTGCCCCTCCTTTTTTGCCATTTATTTCAGGCATTCATCTACAGCAAGTGTTTAATACTTAGTTATACGATATATTATCCCTAAGAAAGAAAACCACAATCTTAGTAACAAAGGAAGTGTCAGGAGTAGACAAAAAATAAGCAGTCCCTTCCCCCTCTTGCAAGTTACAATTGCAGGACAGTGCTGCATTACATACAAAACTATTGTTACAGAATTACATGGAAATGTGAATTTGACATTAATTCATCCATGTTTCAGTTATTCCAAATTCAGACAATAAAATGACACAAGCGAGGGTGCAACAGGTGTGCTGTGACTAGGATCCTGCATGAGAGCAGCCAATGCCGCTGTCCATGAGAGGCAGAGGTCCTCCTTCAGCATCCTCTACAGCACTACAGATTCTCTAAGTACCCTTACTGCGATGCTGTTACTTCATAGCTAGAGAACAGTCTTGCTGGTTCCTAAGACAGCCAAGGCATCTTCCCCTTGAAGCATTCTGTCTCCTGCTCTCCTTTTGCTCAGGCTAATGCCTATGTCACCTTACCAGAGACACTATTTGCATATGCATCAGAGCACGCAAATCAAAAAGAAATCAAAATACTAAGTGGCACTTACGAGGTTTGAAGTTCTCCAAATGAAAAGTTAGCAAACTCTAAACAGGCATAAAGTGTTTCAGGAAGCATTTCCTGAACTCTTCCAATATCCACTGCATTCAACACAATGACTGCATAAGACCAGGCCTTTATAATTTTATTTATTTATTATTTCTCAACAATGGCTTGTAGAAGAGTAATTTATAAAACACAGTTCTTAAAAGCCTCACCAATGATGTATAAACAAAGTATCGGAAAACAGCATCACTCTGGGTATTGTAATGAAACAAGAAATGTCAGAATACACACATACACAAGCAATGGAACATGCACACACATGACACCAACACAGGCGCTTCAAAAGACACATAATTTGGATGGGGTTTTTTTCCCTTTAAAAAAAACAGATTTGCTACATTGCCACCACACAATTTCTAGGCTCAAGAACTTATAGCACAGTTCTGTCAGATATAATGAAAGCAAAAGATAATCAGACTCATTCTGTAGATGACTTGAGCATCCTTAAATTTTGCAACAGAATTTTATTCAGGACGAGGGAATTCTCAGAAACCAGAAACCACGTGCGCAAAAGTGCTGCTACAATTTTAAAGAAATGTGGTGGTAATTTACATTGCAATTAATGTGCAATGCAAAACATACACGGACAGACTCCACATTGAAATTTAAAAAAAAAATAATTGTTTGTACTTTACAAAACAAATCCAGGATTTTAGGGCCACAAGAATGCTGGGGAAGAGGGCTGTAAGAATTGCAGTGAGAGACATTATTCCAGATATCCTCTAAGAGACACAGAAAAATATAGGAAAGCAGGTATGAGGGAAACACAAAGCTTTCCATTTTCTTCAGGTTACCTCTTATTTGTATGCACGTATCTGGCTCAGGAAGGAATTTCTTTAAAACTGAAATGCAGCCACCAGGCTGCACGTTTGCACAGGAATGGTTCTTTTGGAAAAACTGGAAATATTGGAAAACATAACTTGCTTGTTGCACTGTGTGATTTCCCATGCTCTACTTAGTGTAGCGTTATTAATTCTGTTAGAGAAGGCTGTTTGTATTATTAATTTTTTTAGAGAAAAGTCAGAATTTGGATGCATGTACTCTCTAGTGCTACATTTAACTCCACTCCAGAGCAAGTTCCAACTATAGCTTCGCCCTATTCATACATGCATTTTAAACTGAGTTATCACCTGAGAGGCAGGTGCGGGCTGCCCTGTCTCCATTCCCAACGGTGGAGAAGCCAGCACAAAAACAAGGGAAGAGGCAAGGCCTGCACAGCCAGATTCTTCTCTAACACAGAAGAGCCTATTACCATAGCAACCTACGGGAAAGGAGTTGCTAGAACTTTTTTTTTTCCCCTCAGCTTGTGACAGTTCTGCAAGGCTAAATAACTGAGCACGTGATTCTGTGCCTAAAAAAGGTTTATGGATATAGATTTAGAGAAATCCCTACAATGTCTGCAGTGCTCTGATGTTTTTGTTTTGGGTGTTGTTTTGGTTTTTAACTGAAATTACTCTGCTATTTGAAAGAAATTCACTGATGGGAATGATCAATTCTAAAACTGAACAGACTGCCTAAACTGCTAAAACCCTTGCAAAACCCCCCAGATTTACCAAGCAGCCTACCTAAAAAGTGCAAATGCTAGAAACACAGTAGTTTTATTTAGCTTATGTCTGAATACACAACAGTTCTTCTGTCTCCTTCCTTCTTCTACCTGAGATCAAATAAAGATTAGGAACTACGCTCAAATGAACTACATAAATATACTAATTTTAAAACTTCATGGAATTTTTACTGCATTTTTTTCTTTATTGTACACCTGCAGGGGCTTTAGGAAAACTAATAATTTAATCTTCTACAAGCTAAAAATCAGCACAATGGAAATGAAAAGGACACTTAGTAATTTTATCATTAAGTATATTGCTGCATAAGTGACTATGAAAACTAGACAAAGTTCTTTGTGAGAAATTAAATGCTTAAGGTCAGAAGGAGAGAAAGTGGCTACGAACAAAGTGCTCTTCCATATTTTCCCTCTAAATCAAAACTCTGAAAATACATTTGGAATGTAGGTCTTTGGAAGAATATAAAAAAATAAAAGTTAAAATAGCAACTAACAAGAAGTATCTTTTCTTACAAATACACCCTGCAGATCCCATTTTTACAGCTCGATAACCAGTCCAAACCAAAGGAGGCCATGTTTTGCCAAACTAGTCTCCGAAAGTAAGTATCCAAAAAGGGCAGTAAATTTTAAAAACTACTGCAAGAGTATATGAATAGAATAGCAAGTGACAGTTTTGCAAGTCTGCTTTCAAACCAGGAGAATGTGCCCTCAATCCTTCCAGGATACAGACTATAGTTAAATCAAAACATGTCTGAATACAGGGTCTAATCCACACGAAAGCTTAGAGATGTGGGCACACTCTTCTGCGAACTTAACTTCAAAGGCCACGGTAGGCCATACTTCAAACAAACTGAAATCTAAACCAGAAAAGGTTAAAGAGTTGTTTGCATTACCTCTTTTACTTTTTTCCACCTCATTTACAATACTTCGGAAACACTGCCAATAACTAGACAGTTAAAACAGGACAAGTTATCCTGAATGGCAGGATAAAGAACCATTTTATGAAAACTTTAAAAGGACAGCCAAACCTCAAAACACAAAGCAAGGTCACCCAGTATTTGCTAGAGGACTCAGCTGTCACTGGCAAGTGCACCATGGTGGTGTTAAAGCTGTAAAGGTCTAAAGATATATGGAAATAAGGCTAACCAAGAACAGTAACAATATTTTAATATACAGTTTTTGATATTGTGAATGAAAAGCAGACTAGCATTCAGGCTCGGAGTTTTTCATCAAAATTGACAATAAGTTGGCTCTTGTCAGAGCTCAGAAAAAAGCACTGAGCTCAAAGACACATTCACTTTTTCAAACTGATTTGGCCTAATAAAAGCATAAGGTATTCAGTAATGTTAATGGTTTACATAGCAAAGTTACTTCCAAAAATCACCCTCTTGATAATCCCGTATCCACCCAGTTGATGGACTGAGCAGGTAGGTGTAGTTCTAACAGTGATCACAAGGCAGGAATCTTCAGATAAAGGCTCACAGATTTGACTTCATCTCTGTTTATGCAATAGGTGCCCTTCAGCATTTCCTCGGTGACGGCCACCCCAGAACACCACCACCACCACGTTCACCACAGGAAGACCACTCCACTAGGCTGGCTGCTGCACTTCTGTCACTGCCCAGGCTTTGCTCTGTTCCGGGCTCACCAGCATGCCCACCGGTTTCCCACAGGTTGAGATCTCCCCACTTCTCTCTGGCACCAGGTCCCAGGAATTTCGGAAGAGCGTGGTACATGTGAAAGGGCCTGAGCAAGTAACACACCGATGAGCACAGTCAGCTTTAGGAACAGTTATCCCTGGGTATCATCATACAGTACAGTATGGTGCTCGCTTTACTGCACTCTTAAGTCTTGCCATTACACATCTAGCCATGCAGTAAGGTCAAACCATTACAGATATTGGCAACCTCAGCACAACCAGAGAGCTTTAGCAGAAAAGTGGAAATGCCACCTTTAAACATAAAGAGCTGAGGGCTTTGAATGACCTATTGCCTGTATTGTCGATTCCTTCCCTTGTTAAACTGAGAACTGAGGGGAGAAAAGCTACCGGAGCAGAGAGAATGACTCAAATATAATGTGAAGACATCCAATTTAGACTCATTTTGAACTTGAATTGTTCTCATAAGAAACAGGATTGTTGCATTTTCTGGACACAAACAGAGTTACTGAATGTCTGTACAGTATTAATCAACAAAGCCTGGAGCTTAAGTCACTTGCCAACGTATTGTACTCTCCCCAAAATCAAGAGAGTTTTTGTTAAAATAGAGCATCTCTTGCAGGGCCCAACAGTCAACGAGCTGACTTAGAGAGGAGGCTCTTTGTAACACCACTGTAGAACACTCCATGTAAAAACCTAGCTAAAAATAACCTTGAATTCTGTGAGAAAGAGAGTCTAATGAAGTACAATGAATTAAACCATATTTTTAATGAGATTTTTTTTTTTTTTTTTTGCCTTCTGGCAGAAGGAAGAAACTGTAGTCCAAAGTTACACAACTTATACAGTACCTAAATCCAGTTACCCCACCTGCCTTCAAAACTGCAAACTGGTCTGGCTGAGTACAATCTTACTCTTAAGCACTGTTCATGAACTGTCAATCAGAGTTAGAAAAATAAAAAGATATGGACTGACAAGTGGGTGTAATATTCAGGCAGCATGTGCTGCACATGCACAGTGGTTAAAGGAAACTAATTCTTCACAGACTACAAGGAACTATTAATAGCTATAAAAATCAAGAAGTTTATTGAGAAAACTGACATGCAAAGCAAAGATTTGCTTAATATTTATTTCTAGTTGCTAATTACAACTGATTTCTGCACTTTTACTATACTTTGACTTCCCTTTCCAAGGGAGAATGAAAAAAGGCAGCGCATAATCTATGTATCTATTGAGCGTGGAGGAGCACAGGAGGCACAGCTGGCACTCACACAATTCCCAAAGTCAGAGACATGCCAAAGAGCAAAGCTTTGCAGGGTGGGTTCTACACAACCTCACAGAGGCCTTCTTTCAGTTAGCCATGCCACATCTCATTTATGCAGCTTTTAATCTCGGATTCCCAAAGAATCCTCGGTTTAAGAAGCACTAATAAAGAGTTTTTTGAGACTTTGGTTTTGCCTTTATAGACCCTACAACAAGTTGCACTGAAGTATCCCAAGTGTTAAAACCCTGAGATTATTTTAAAGAATCTTTTATTTCCTTAAGTTTACAGCAATCATGTTGTTTTTCTTTTTCTTTTCTAAGAAACTTTTTGAGGAGTTGGAAAAAGATGAGCTAGTGAGGTAAACCAGCATTTTCCATGGAAAATATAATTAGGCTGTCACTAATCTGAATGGTGTCAAAATTTCATTACTAACCTTATAAAACTGCCTTCTTATTTTGCTACAAAAGAGAGAGAGGTGTAACTTATTTCTAGATGAGGGTGATTTTCAGCATTTTAAAATATTTCTAAAGCTCTGCATAAACACAGTATCACTGAACAAGGCTCATATCTTTTAGTAAATAAATTAGTGTGTGCCTGCAACCAAAAATTTTTTGGCAGTACTACAGCAAACAAAGACTGAAGTAAACTTGCAAGACTCTCACCAAATTGCTGAGAGAGATGGGAAATCATCCCAGAGATGTGAAACGCACACAAATGACAAGGTGGATGTGACGCGAGCTGCCTTATGTAAGCACCAGAGAATGGAATTCACACACCAGTTAAGAAAATAGGAAAGGAGCAGTTTAATCTATTTAAATTAAAAATGGACCTCATTTATCTGTAGGAAGAGGGTATATGGTAGCTTGAAACTTTCTCAATTATAAGAGAAGCAAAAGTCTGAATAAAAAGTAGAAGACAGTTGCTATATTGTTAAAGCTTTAAACTTTTAAAACAATTCAAAATCACAATTGAAACCTACAGTTATTAATATTAAACCCTGAGGTTAATTCAGTAACTGTTCAACCTAGGAAGACAGCAGAACTGAAATTTTCCAAGAAGCAACATTCTTTTCACAACAAAAAGTTCTACCTTTGGTTCTCCACACATTAGAGGAGGACTCCAAAACACTGTCATGACTTTACCAATTCTATATGTAGTTCCAGTCCTTCTGTTAAGTATGAAAAGGTTTGTCTGGTTTTGTGTGAACTCCATGACCTTGCATCTATCTCACACATACTGTAATCACCTCGCTACTGTTACAAAAAAATTTTCATCTGCTTATCAGCCTATTGCCTAAAAAACAAACAAAACAAACAAAAAAAAAAGCCAACACAAAACCAACTTCAAAAAAGGGAAGACCTGGGATTACATGCCCTCCTTTTACAAGTTTTTTTATGAAGTCTGAAAACCAGTAAATTTTCATTTTGGAATTTAAATATTTTTCTTGCTTGTTCTTAACTTAAATTACCATTTATGTTAGAAGATTCCGTACGTGGTTAGAAAAATAATGCAATTATGACTTTAGAGACACTCTTGAATGATTAACTTAAGAATCCAGATGAGATGTGAAGTTTTATTCCGTTTTGTCCCCTCCACCCCAGTCTGCCTTGACAAGGATTCAACAACTTTGCCACTTCAATTAAAACAGTGAGAACTACTAATGCACATC
Organism: Thinocorus orbignyianus; assembly: GCA_013400375.1. Lineage (NCBI taxonomy): Eukaryota > Metazoa > Chordata > Aves > Ciconiiformes > Thinocoridae > Thinocorus > Thinocorus orbignyianus. The sequence goes on along the minus strand of VXBW01002121.1, from coordinate 406,943 downwards.
TGACTCATGCAAAAAAACCTCCAGCAAAACAGAGAAGATACCAGACTAGAAATTCTATTTAAAAGATGTAAAGAGCTGGATGAGAGTATCAAAAACATTCTGGAGAGTAGGAGGGGAACAGTCCACAACACCTTCATAACTTCTGTATACATTTCAAAAAATAAGGTACAAGTTTATTTCTTCTTTATTCTGTACATGACATGTTCAAAATAATAATAATCAGGCAGAAAATAGTTACGGCCTTTTGCTCAGCACCTGAAATGGTTTCAACAACTTACTATTCACCATTTCAAAACAATCTTCACAATAAAGGATTATTACAGAATTATTTTTTCTGAAAAACAACACTGAGGTTGTTTCACTATGTCCTACTGATCATTTTCCAAACCCCTACACAGTCATTTTTTCTTTATTTACAGCCCTGAGACTTTACTCAGTGACCTACATTGATCGAGTTCTTTAAAAACTTCCTGTGAAATTGCTACACTCAATACCTGTATGTGATTTAACCGAAGTTTTGCAATTTTAATATAAAACAGCACAACTGTTATTCTACCTTGCTGCAAATCAATTTGCAACAAATTGGCATAGTTGGCGGGATCCTGAAATCTACATTCACAATATACCTGTAGGGAAACAATAATCAGCTGCATATTTTTGTCTTCAAAAAATATTTTTCTTACCTGAAGAGGTCAAAAATTATCAGTGCCAACTGATCAGAGTCCATGAGCTCAGTAAGAAAAATTTTAGATTTACTTGGGCTGCTGTCACATACAACTCAATCTTCTTAAAAATAAAAGTTACCTTGACAACACACGTAGCCAGTTTGAATTCTGTCAGCAGAAGAATGGCCACAGTGAGTCACATCTAAGGTGCATCCATTATCCTGTTCCTGACAGTAGCTGAAAGTAGACATCTTGGGAAGAGTACAGGAATGATCAAACATGTGAAAATAGCTGAACACTGGCCCAACCTGCAATAATTTATTATAGGGACTTCTTGGACAACCAATAGGATCATTGTATCTAACAGTCTCCAGTGAATTATTTTTTTATAAACTTCTTCAGCCACCTCTTGAACTGATCAAAATTTAACATCCTGTCGCAAAGACTTCCACACACTTAACTGCCCACATTTGAAGAATAATTTCCTTTTGTTTGTTCAGAAACTGCCTGCAAGCTTCCTGCATTGGAAGGAAAAGCAAAAAATATTCCTTATTTACCCTTTTCATGTCACTATTTTATAAATTCCATGTTACTTTTCTCCATCATTTATTATATTCTTTCTTAGATAGCAAGCAGGTAATGAGTGCCATAATTAAGACATGATACACTGCTCATTTATCCACCAATCAATCACAGTTCCCTCCCTCATAGTCCCTAACATCCAATTTACAGTCCTATTGCAGCACTGAGCTGGGACTTCCATGGAGCCAGTATTCCAATACTGGTAACAACTGCACTAGATCCCATCACAGGATGTAAATGTTCTTTGACCATGAGCTTCATTTTACATTTATTACACTTTTATGTACATTATCTCCCTCATGTAGACTATTTTTCTAAAATTTTCCAGCAATCCCTCCATTTCACTACCCAGAGCAAATCAGCATGATCGGTGCTAACATGACAACGCTCCCTACTGCATTTTTTCTCACCTGCCTCCAGCTGCACACTCCTCTCCTGCTAAATCTCGGGAAAAATTCCCCAAAGCAAATCACACTGGTTAACATTTCTGTCTCGCAAATTAAAAGGAGTGCCCAGAAAGCCCATGAGTGACACAGTTGATGCAAGACAGGGCATGGTATAAACATCAGAAGAAATATGCACAGCAGAAGAATGAATAAATCATCACCTTCCCTTCCTTCCTTTTTTTGGTGGCACAGAGCTAATCTCCCCACTTGTTCTTTCCTGGGGCTGAGAGTAGATCCGTGAGACAGTCATATGGACAGAGCCAACCTGATAGCTTCATTGTTGCTGTGAAACAATTAGTCTTGCCTGTCTGTCACGAACACGAGCTTGCACCCCTGCCCTCTCTCTAACAGCTCTATCACTTGGTTATGCACTTCTTTTGGAGGTTGTTCTAACAAGTCAGCACTACAGAAGAACAGAAGATTTAAGTGCTGGGGATAAGGTGATACTTTAAATGTAGGCTTAAGCCAGCTGTAAAACTGTGCTCTTGATATGTATTTTCAGTATATGATGTATCTCTGCCACTGAATTTTACACAGCACCTTAAAAATTATGCAGTAACACATACAGTACAAATGACTTAAAGAGTAAATACATGTGGTTCATTATGGATCTCTCACAAAGAACAAAACTCTGAGGTTACAATAAGCCCAGGTGATTCACTTCAACATTTCTCCTGTAGCGATACCAAAACAACTACATATAAACACATAAATCTTCTTACACTCTCAGTCTGTGTAAAATGGAGGGCTTTTTACTGAAGAGCATTAGCATTCCATGTACGTTTCAGCATCATCTTAACTAAGCCTTACTGACCTGATTAATTAATTTGACATTCTATATTGTAAATTACAATAAAGAAGAAACAACCTTTTAACAGATGTTGACTTTAAGAACGTAGAGAATCTATGAGTGAAAATTGTATAAAGATGGGTATTATCTCTATTTTGAACTGAGACAGTTTGCCAGAGGAAGAAAGCTTTCACATTTTACTGTATTAACAGGATTCGTCTTTCTTCTCAGAACGAAACTGAATCGTGCAATATTTTTAGTCAGTGATAGTTGAACTAGAACTTCTTGGGTCCCTCTTTCTTTTAAACTGTTCCAGAGAGCAAATGCCATCACCCTCCCTAAGTCACCTTGTCAAAGGCTTGTTGAATTGTAAATATTCTTCTCCTACCTCCAAAGAGAACTATCAACAAGGCAGCCCTGCCTCCTGGGGTTACTAAGTCTTAGATCAAATGTCTTTTCATACTAGCATGATCTAGCTAGGAATTGTTCTAACTTTAAAGCTTAAAAATGTTCCCTGAAAAAAACAAACAAACAAACAACCCAAAATATAACAGGTTTTGGGCACACTGAACTTGAAATAGTTGTTATGGTCTATAATGGGTGCTTACATGTTTCAAATGAGTCTTTAATAGCATTTAGATCTCCAGCTGATGCAGCCAGATCACTGAAATAGGCAAACACACAAGTAAGACAATTTTCTAGGGCTTTTTTGGTGTTTTGCTTTCTTTCCCCCCCTTTCAATTCAGAAAACCTCTCTTAAAATGTTACTGTTGAACTAGAGTTAGTATATAGAATTTTCCACTCCGAAACTGGCATAAAAAAGCTATAGTACTGATTACAGATGAGAACACCTTTTCTCATTCCACAAATAACTATTTGCTGCCATGCATGATACATTAAGAAGGATGTTAGACTGTGAACAAATTATTATTTGATATGAATTCTAATAGGATTGTCAATGCCTTGCCTTAGCAATATTTTCATTTTTAGAAATATAGAGGCAATGCATTACAGAAGGTGTGCTGTACGTGCAACCTTCATATATTAAAAATGCTACTCTAGTAATTAACCTACAGCTGAACTAAACTATCAATGGAAATCTCACTTGACTTCCACAGCCAACATGGGACCATAGATCACCACCAGCCTTCCTCCTTTCTTCTCTTCCCCACAACAGAGTCCCTGTTCTGCAGCATTATAGTTACTGTTCCCAAAATATGCAATGTGTCCCCAGACAGTGGTGGCACTGCAGCACCTTACACAGTCCTTTTAAAATATCAATGAGAATGCTTTAAGAACCTATCAGTTCCACTGCTGTTAACAAGAACTCCCAAGACAAGAAATCAAATGCCTTATACCACACAGATAAATTGTCACTGTGATCTGTGAAATAGAAGATAAGATAGATGCTGGATAAATTGGTTCTGAAGAGAGATTGTAAAAATAAAACCTGTAAAAATGCAAGCTATCCTAGTCACTTTTGGAGAGAGGTGACAAAACACCATGTTCACAATGCTCCTATCAGACACCTAAGATCCAGCCAAAATAACCCCGAAAGTCTGAACTTTTATCCCACCAAACTGGAAGGAGCTGCGTGATAAGGCTGATAAGCAAATGAGCCTTCTTCCACACTGACCTTCAAGTACTGACTGACTTTGTCATTTTTGAGTGGGAACAATATACCCAAGAATACTTGATTTTTTTTTTCTTACTATTGTTTCATTTTAACATATATCAAACCCAAAATACCCAAGCTAGTATACTAGTCTAAAAACCTCACTGTCATAAAAATGAAAGAAATGTCTCCTGAGGTAACAGCTAGACATTAGAAGAATTAGTAAATAACTCAGTTATGTGGTATTTTGCATTAACTCTATTAGGCATTCGATTACTAAATATATCAAAAGACATGCTAGGTTTTTACTTTATTAAACAAATGAGCATTGATCTAGATGAACATGTTCTTTCTTGTCAGAATTTCTGTTAAATCCTAAAGTTTGAATTGCAACCTTTTCTTTCAACTAATGTTTGCAAACTGCAGCAACACTATTGGGGACTACAATAAAAGAAGTCCACAAAATAACACTGAATTGTTAAAGCTGACTTCGAAAAAGCACAAGTGAATCCTAGGAGAATTTTTAAGCCCTAAACATTAATGTGCTAGGTAAAAAAATTAAAAAACACTCTCGATATCTCATGGTAAATGCAATTACTGTCCTGCTCACACATTCTCTCCTCCCACCCAGCACCCAGGCTCCAGCACTTACCTGATGGGTCAGTGAACTGACTCAGTAACTGAGGTGGAAAGCTTGAGGGGGGACAGATGGGAGAGGAACTGGAACAAGTGTAAAAGCTGTGACAGGACCACTCATTTCAGTTGCAAAACTGTTAGGCTGAGGTCAGCCCTTCTCAGCAAACCATACACCAGAGGTATTTCCCTTGTATTTCAGTGAGAAGCATAAGGAACCTGGGTAAGCTTGTCATGTCACCACTACTAAAATCCTGTTACAGAAATTGCCAACTGGAAATCCAGGAAATATCCACCTAGAGGACAGCTGGCACAGGATAAGATATTACTAGCTCTCTAGATACTTGTTTCTGTGCCAGGAATCAGCCCTCCTGTATGAGACTAAATAGAAAATTGATGTGCTAAACTAGTACTATACTCAACATTCATCCATCTTTAATCCAGGTACTACCAGAGACTGATTCCCTAAATAAGCCTAGGCAGGCCCAAGCAGGGCAGCAGCACTGCCACACTAATGGAGCGGTCTTCACACTCGCCTGCTCAGCTCCTTACACGTGTCCAGACACAGAGGAAGTACCTGCTAAAGCTTGAGAACAACTGCTATCTTCTGTTGTAACAAAAAAATTCCAGGAGAGCACAAGCTACATCAAAAGGTACATGAAAAACATCAAAGTATGTTAAAAATAGTAAAGACCCATCACAACCAGCCCTTAGTTGTCTCTGATCTGTAACCTCATACACAACATGGAGAAATACAAATGACTCTGGCTGGAAGAGTGAACAAAACGGCCTAGAAGTTAAAGCAGGATGAACACAACAGCGCTTGATAATCAGACACAGGCCTTTTGCTCCGGCTGTCATAGGCTGGCATCATTTCAGACCCAGCACAATCGGATCCTCAGGGAGAGTAATGACTTCTGGCGCTCTGTCTAAAACCCTGAGGACAATTCAAATACAGTTATTGATGAGTCCTGGAGAGAGATACATGAAGCTTTCCTTGGGCAAGGATGTTCCAATCACCAGCCTCAGTAAAAGTAGGCTAGAAACGGGAATACAAGATGGAGATAGGTACTTAAATCAACGTGAGTCCTAATTAATACAGCTCATGGAGCTTAAGACTTTTACCAGCCTCACTCATTATCTGTTTCTTTTAACTAATGCTTAAGTGTCTGCAAACCACAAGTATAATAAAAGTGGGAAACTACTATTAAAAAGAATATACTAAAAAAAAAAAAATCAACAAAACAATGCTGAAGTGTTAAGACTGACTTAAAACAAGCTCAAGAGAAGTCCAGGTGAATTTTCCAATTTAGTATTTTTCATTAAAAAAGGCAAGAAATAACTAAGTTAAACACATGACAATTTTTTTTGAGATACGTTGCTTTTACATGTGCCTTTATACTTATGCTTTACAGGAAACCATTGAACATAATTTCTCAAAACTGAAGTCTCATTCCTTCTAAAAAGCAAAAGCTGGGGAAAAAAAAATCCTCTTCAGAGCATACATATATACATATCTATCTCACTTTTTTCACTAGTCATCTTTGTTTGGAAGAAACACATATACGCATCTTTCACACTGAGAATCCAAGTCTTTTAGAAAAATTAAATCACTTAAAACAAATATTTTAAACAGACAAATCACAATCATACAGTCAAAGAGATTTTAGCATCTCCTGTGAATAAAACATTTCCCTTCTGTGGTTATATTGTTAATGAACCTAATTACATCATAGCACTACCATCATCTTAATTATGTTTACGGATTCCAGTTCAACATAAGTTTAGACTGTTATGAAGTATGCCAATACAACATGCAACTGACTAAAATTGTTGGGTAAAAAACAACCAAGAAACCCTAAGCAATGCACAATATGACAAGTAAAACACAGTATATTCAACAGATTTTGGAAAAATTAAACTTCTCACGTCAGCGACAGTGGAACAGTAATTAACAATCTCTACACATATCTGCCTAACTTAACTAGCATGAAGCCCGTAAAGCTAAGAAAAAAGATATTGACAAAGGACATACTTACTACAATAGTATAAATATTGTGCTTTCTTCTCTAGATATTCCATAACATTTTTTGCCCCTTAACATAGTGTATTTCATTATTTCTACTAATTGCCTCTTAAGACTTGCATTTTGAAGTCAAATCAACATACAAGATTAAAAGCTGACTAACAAACTCCCAAATTCTTACTTTCCGATCCAGTTAGTGATTCATTCTGAACAAGTCACCTCCACTGACACTCTGTCAACATCACCCCCACCTCTACACATCAGCAATTTAAATCCTCCCATCTGGGACAAGGAAGCCAGCCTGTGTTTCATTTGACTTCTAGCAATTTCTCTCATATACAGTGAAATACCACTGTAATTGAAAGCAGACTTTTGCATTACTGTGAAATGTTGAATGCTAACAACAGTAACAAACCTGCCAAAAAGACCCAACTAGATAAAAGCTTTAACACTTTCAATCTTCATTAACACTTTAAATTACAAAACTTTCATTTCCAACTCAGGATTATTTGATTACAAAAGGACTGGATTACTTGAAAAAACCCACACAATTTTTAAATTAGATAATCAATATTTTCCCTCCTCTAATCAATTAAACCACTCACTGTGATCTATTTACATATGGTTTTATAAAAAAACCTTAGCGCAAAGGCATGCCACAGAACGTAATTTTTAGTTTATCATCTTAATGCTATTTTTAAACAGTATAAATTTTATTCCAGTTAAAATAAGAAACGCTTTTCATAATCCCCCCAAAGCAGTCTGTAACTGAACTCTGTGAACAGACTGAATACAAAAACCCTGTGGAATTCTTTCTCTAGGAATTCTGCATAATCCCACTTTCAAAAAAAAAAAAAAAAAAAGAGCAATATAGATCACTGAGGTTTATATTTATATAAAAACAGCTGTAACCCACCAATTATATTGTGTCCATCCTAACAAAAATGCAGTGCAATCTATCTGCAAGTAAATCCTTGTGCACTGACATCCATGCAGACAGGTAACTGCCCTATACTCAGTTTTTACCCATCTCTACATTAAAAGTTCTCATTTAATTTAAAGATGGAACACTCTAGAGATTTACTCCATATCCCCTTTGTTTATATATAATAGTAAAATTGCCAAACTCCTACCAATGAGATGATTGTTCCATTTTTTCTGTAATTTTGAGTGTCTCTAGTTGGCATTCTACTGTGAGGTTCAAAGTTTTGCTTCAGCTACTTTGTATCCTTCGGTGAGGATGCACATCCTGAAAGGGGTCTAGAGATAGTAGAGCCTCATAGACTGGCCTTTCCTGATAAATCATCAATATCCTTGTGCTCTTGAATACTATGTTTGTTCAGCAGAATATTATCTGAGTAAAGGAAGGATGGTATCTGGGCAAAGGAAACAAAGGGGGGAAAAGCAACCTTCAAAACAGGAACTTAAAAATAGGGGAGTACCACCAAGGTCGAAGACAACCAGGATCGGACATAGCTTCGTCAGGGAGGCTGTGAAGATTACTGAGTGGGCTATCTTCTAGAGGGCAACTGACGAAGAGGAAGATACAACCACCTGATGAAGTAAACAACCACCAGAGTGCTAACAATGGACAGTGGAAGAGGGCAAAAGACTGTGGAACAACTCGTAGTCAAATCAACTCATCAAAGGCGTGTTTAGGATAATGACTTGTTGGAGTAGGGGTGTTAAGATCTTACAAGGTAAAAAGGTGTCAATTCAATCTCTGATACGTGAAGTGGTCCAGAAGGATGTGAGCTCTAACTTCTCAACCAATCAGAGGTGAGACAGAAACATAAGCAGCCAGGATAAAATGTATATAAACCTAAAAACGAAAAGAGAAATTGTGCACCTATCCTGGAGATGCACCCGATTCAGCGTCGTTTCATAAATTTTTAATAAACCCCTTTTATACTGTTTTTAACCTTTGCTTTGATGACTTTGTCCTCTCTTACATTCTACATGTGAGCTGGCGTTTCTCACACTATTACTCAGAAAAGGCTGGCATCAGCTTAAAAGACACAAGTCAAAAATAAAAATAACTTCCTAGGTGTTTAATTATGAAGAAATTCTTACAGTTTACCCAGTTATTACCTCACAGTAGTTTCCACAGCAGCCAAAATGATGGGTTTGTTACCAGAGAATAAAGATGAGATTGCCCAAGAAAAGGGAAAGTTTCTGTACTACTTGGCATACGACAAGTATACTGTCACGTGTGTTGGAGGAGTTAGATTACCACATCATCAACAGAATCTGGTAAAAAGCTTTCTCTGACACAATTAAGGCTATGAATTTACAATAAATAAATAAATAAGAAAACAACCCCCCTCTCCACCCAAATCTTATTTTAGAATTTACTAAACTTTTAATAGGTAGAAAGCATAATTAACCATAAATAACTCACAGTATCAGAAATTAATATGCAGAAATACTATTTGTTTCTGAAATACCCAGGACAGATGATGGCCAACAATCAAATACCTCCCTTATCGGATACCTTTGTCTCAAGTCCACTGTGGAAAATCTGTCCATAGATCTGAGACCCAGACCCTTTCCTAGATGCAAAAGAGTTGAACACCAAACACAGAAGTGAATTCTAGAAACAGCTAGAGGAAAATTACAAAGAATTAGCACTGTAAAGCTAGCGAAGCCCCAGTTACTGCAGAAGGGGAAACAAATAGCCAAAGACAGAACTGGACCAGACATATGTCTTTTGGACAGGGTTTGGTTTGTTTTTTTTTAAGAGGGTTTGACTTAACAACCAATAAGCAAGAATATATAGAACAGTATCAAATAAAAGCTATGTACTCTCACATTAATTACTTAACTACTGAGAAAGGGGCTTTCAACAGAGAAAGATGACCACCAATTAAAAATTCACTGGTCTCAGGAATGCAGTTTAAGTACAGAATACAGAAATCCAATAAACAAATTCCTGATGTAAGGCTTTATTTAAAAAAAAAAAAAAAAAGAAAAAAAGAAAAAAAAATAAAAAGTAATAGCTTTGAAGAACTCTAGAACTCTAGTGTATGTTTTTCCTGATAGTTTTAGCTGTATTTCAGAATACAAGCTTTGTTCAGATACTCTGCTTCCACGGTCACAGAACAGTTGAGGCTGGAAGGTGCCTCTGGAGGCCATCTGGTCCCACTTGACTGCTCAAAGCAGGGTCACCTTGAGCAGGTTGCTCAGGGTCATGTCCAGTTCAGGTTTGAGTATCTCCAAATACAGAGATTCCACCAGCACCGAGGGCAACCTGTGCCAACATTCAACTAGCCACACAATAAGAAGTTTTTCTTATGTGTGAATGAATGGAGTTTACTGTATTTCAGTTTATGCCTTCTACCCCTTCCCTAGTTACTGGGCACCAGTAAGAAGTCTGTCTTCTCTACACTCACCCATCACGTATTTGTTTACACACACTGGTAGGATACCCCGAACCTCCTCTTCTCCAGGCTCAACAACCCCAACTCTCTCAGCCTCTCCTTGTATGATGGGGGCTCTTCACCATCTTTGTGGCCCTTCAGTGGACCCACGTCAGTATGTCCCTCTAGACATCTTTTGTACTAGGGAGCCCAGCGCTGGACACAGCACTCCAGTGAGCCTCCCCAGGGCCAAGGGGAAGGATCACCTCACTTGACCTGCTGGCAACGCTCTGCCTCATGCTTTGCTGGCTCATGTTCAACGTGCTGTCTACCACGGTCTTTCCTGCAAAGCTGTTTGCCAGCTGGTTGGCCCCCAGTCTGCACTGGTGCGTGGGGTTATTCCAACCCTGGCGCAGCCCACTTCTCCAGCAAGTCAAGGTCTCTCTGAACAGCAGCACAACCCTCTGGTGCATTAATGACTCCTCCTAGTTTTGTATCATGTTCAAATTTGCTGAGAGTGCACTCTGTCCCATCTGCCAGGTCATTAACGAAGATATTAAACAGTACTGGTCCCAGTAAATAGTCATGGAGTACACCATTAGTGACTGGCCTCCGGCTAGACTTCATGGCACAGTCCACAGCCCTTTAAGCCAAACAGTTCAGCCAGACTTCATCATCTACTTATCTAGCCCATGCTTCCCCAGATGTCAATCAAGATGTGATTGCAAACAGTGCCGAAAGTCTTGCTAAAGTCAAGATAAACAACCGACACTGCTATTGTTTAATTAATGTTAAATATATCTTAAGCCTCTAACATTTTTGTCCTTCAGTACATACTTGGAACATTTTTTGCTATATTACAATAAATCCTATTACCTCTCCCATGAACTCTGGCCATTACAAGTTGATATTTAAATTATGATAAAATCTTTGTCAAACATATATATATACACACACAGTAAATTACTACCATATTTTCATGTCTCTTCACATAATCCATATCTCTTTCAATACATCAGAACTTCAAAATAAATGTTCAAATAACCAGCACAAAAGCAAAAGCAGGGGATAACAAAGCAAAGCGCACCTAAACAAAGAGGGACGACAAGAATGAGGATGGGGGTGGGACGTAAAGGGAAAGCTCTGGGATAAACCTCCTGCTGCATGATTTGCATATAAAACTCCACTGCAATCAAATGTCAGATTAATTTTTGCAGGCAACAGTACACACATGAACTGCTAGTTGTGAACAAAACAACAAGGAAGTAATAAGTCTCAGAAACTGCCAAAGAGTTAAGGAAAAACACGTATGTGTCAGCTCACACAGGTTTTGACCAATGCAGTAGGGTGATCAGGCATCATGCTATAACCTAGAGTCAGGCTTTATACAGAAGAAAAGTAATCATTCAGAAAGAAAAAAAATAATACCAAACCCACAATGGACTAGATCTAATCACTCTTGCCTTAAAGAAGTCCAGTGAAGAGCTGGCAGAAGCCTGGGAAGACAGATCCTAAAGCAGCTCACACCTGTCCATGGTAAAGGTCTGACTAGAGCTATTTGCAGTAAAGGGCAGGAGTTTTCAGATGCCGGGCAATGTGACCTGGGAACAAACTGTGAGTCCAGAAAGTGAATAAAGGCATTATAGCACACAAAGACCTTTTCTGAAAGTTATTATTTTAGGTATACATTGTTATCCTAAAAAAATAAAAAAAGGTTGTGATCAAATTGCTCTCTAAAGAATTCTGTATTTGTCTGCAATCAGGGCTGATGGTTGGGTTGAATGCCCTTCTTCTAGTATAAGTAAAAAAGTAACGTTAGGTTTTTTACACAGCAGCTATGGGGGGAAGAAAAAAAAAGAAAAGAAAAAAAAAAAGAAAACGCTGTGCAGAGCACTGACAGATCGTCCAGTTAGGCTGTAAAGTATGTGAAGAATTAAGACTTTTATAAATAGAAATTATGAAATTAAAGGATTTGGGGAAAACTGTGTATGTCTCTGTGTTTTAAGCAGAAAAAACAGTTAAAAATTCTGTGCCTGTGATCTCAGGAAAGAGTTGTCTGGGGGGGAGTTGTGTTGTTTTCTTAGTACAGTACTTGCTAGACAGGCAGACTTGAAAACACCAGCAAAATAGCTGCTTGTTGCACTTTGTTTCTACTCTGCTCAAGCAAACAGAGCTCTATTTACATTCTTTGTAAATAAACAGGACTACACATACACACAAAAATCTCGCAACCCTCAAATCACATAATCTATTTCTCTTCCTGAGAGAAGCAACTTGGCAAAGCCTCAAGTATTAGCTAGCTCTTGGGCTCTTATAGGAGAAATAATACATGCCAGGTTTTCTGAATGCAGATGTCAGATAGCCAAATGTTGGCTAATACACTTTGTGGATCTCTGTTTTTCGCCTGCTCAGCCACCTTGCAAAGGAATTGAGCAATATCTTGATGCATGCAGGTCAAATTAACAACTGGCTTTCCTGTCCACCTTGGAGATGCTACTCCCCTTCTAAACAAGATACACAATTGTTTTTTGCCTTTTCTAAACCGGTCCAAATACTTTTTGATTACTATTATCAGACCAGAACGTACAGAGGTAGGATGTCCGGTGTGGATTTTTAATGTTCCAGAACTCCTTAGCATTATTATGTGTCCCTGCACTATCTTACATCGAATGGGTTTTGCAACAAGCACAGAGACCAAGCTGAGCACCGGAAGCAGCACTACCTGCTTGCGGTCATTGCTGAGCTTTCCCTTCATTAGATGTATGAGCCTCACATCTCCAACAGGTCTAAGTTTGAAGCACAGAGCATATATTTAACACATTGTAAAAGGATACCTCACTCTTCCTTTCTAGCAATACAGGTCTGTAAACTGAATAGGAGTCAAGTAGCAGACAAACCTCTGCAATACTACATTTCCACAAGACTGAGAAGTAGTTTCATTGTGCATTTTGTATTCTCAGCTGATCTCAATCTTTTGGGTGCCCAGGACAGATTGCCAAAAAATCCAAACAGACCTAGATCCAGTTCTGACAGGTGCTACTAGGCCCCTGGGAGACCAGTGTTAGGTTATCTGATTAGAGGCTAATCATAACAGAAATGGATCCAGCAAGGATCAGTGGCAAAACAAAAGGGAGAGAAACCCTAACAGCCTCATCAGTGAAAATGGAGCACCTGAATCAGCTACTCCCAGGACCATCAATTAGTCCATATTCCCCCAGTGTGAAACCCACCAAGATGAGTCAAGGAGGAAACTCTCTCCTCAGAAACATCTTGAAAGCTAAAGGTTATTGCTTTAAGGGGTTCAGCACTTACTATGAGATGCAGGGAGGAAGAACATTTTGGGACTGTGAGAATATGCATTACAAAATGTTATAGAGAAGGCACCAGAGGCAGAGAAAGACAGGGATAAATGTGGACAAGAAAGAAATAAGTATGGGAAAACAGCAGGGAAAAAGGATAAATGGGCCAGGTCCAGTGCAAATGGACGGCTGATCAGTGCACTTGTCTGACTACACCACACCCTTGATCCAGTCTATCCTATACTGTCATTAAATCCTTTGTGGATGCACTTTCTATTCTGAGGATGTACGTGTGAACTCAAGCCAACTTCGAGCGAGACCGGCCGGCAAGTCGGTAAGAGGTCTAAGTACCAGCAACCAGAGAACACAAACCTCAGGGGCTCAGGGGTATAGGCGGCAACAATGGGGGACACACCAATGGATCAAGGCTTCAGCAACCACACAGACCATTTAAAAGTGGTTATTAGGGGGAATTCATATAGTATGTCTGTGAGTCTGTGTGAAAATTCCAATAGTGAACTTCTATCCTGAGGAGCTACAAAGGAGGAACAAGACTGGGCTGTCTGTGCAGTTCTTGCTTGAGTGTTCCATGCATGTTTATGTGGGTGCCAGTAAAGGCACTGGTATGAGTCCCTGCTGATCCATGTGGCCAGCTGCGTACATACTTTCTGCTCGTGAGCATGTGTGCATGCACGCACACCTACTGGGAATAAGTGCTCAGTCTCATTACTGGCTGGCTCTGGGGACAGAATTGCAGCAGCTTTGTGCTTACCTATTTAGCTGGGACAGGCGGGATGCCCCCGAGACCCAAAGCCATCCAACACTTGGCTACCTCTAACAATCGGCGTGGCTAAAAGGACACAGGCTTTTAGCTAATTTCTTAGCAAAGCTATCAGTAACACTCTGAAGGTGAAGTGTATAAATCTGCCTTAGATTCAAGTTTGGGGTAGTCTATACCTGCCTAAGCTGTTCTGGCATGTAGTGGAACACACTCCACGCAGTTTTGCTAAGGCATTTCGTAAACGACTGAGTATTTAAATGATAGTTGAAAAATGTCTTAGCATTCTCAGGCACCATTCTATTTCAATTGGATGTCCTCTGATTCTTTTAATAGCCCTTGAAATTCCTATGTGCTAAACACGTTTGAAAGGAATCTTGACCAGATCTTTCCTACATGTTTTCAAGTCAGGACTCAACTGTATACCATTATAACAGAAGAGTAACACAAAGCAAAAATACAGATGAAAGAGTAGATGCAAATTAAATTACAGGAACATATTTAATAAGTTTGCCCTGAAGCAACTTGCAAACAGATTTCAATAAAGAGCAATAAACACCTATTGGTCTGCACAAAAAAGTCCTGCGTTCTCTGCAGTGCACTACAGCCAAGGCACCCAAGGAACAGGGTCTACACTAATTTGTTGTCTTAGTAACCCACCCACAGGTGTCAGGTACTTGTGAGAAAGGGAAGACTTTTCTTCCCCTGGATCACCAATAACTTCTTTCTAAGTTCTGCATTCTTTCACTCCTGTTCTGATACATAACCATTCTAAGGAAGGTTGTATCTTTTTATTTAGCTTTCTACTTTGAAACATTAATTACCTGGAAAGGAGGCAAGTGAGTCTTCAAATTAAGTATATAAAGATCGTTTGTACTCTTATTTATACCAGAATGAAATATTTTAATTGATAAAAGTGTACTTCAGAATCACTGCAGTTGATCACTTTTTCATGCTCGAGTAAGTCCTGGTCCAAAGCTGTGTTACAGTCTTCTCAGGAGCAGACACCTCTCACAGCTAAGACACCAGGCAGCAGTGGAAATTCCTGATTCTTCTCACATACGCAATAGGAGCTGTCAGAAAGGCTTTACGCCGTCACACTGGGAATGACAAAGCACCACTTGGAGGAAACCACCACACGTGGTCTCCTATGAACAAGGTAATCCTTTTATAGAAGGATTCATAAAGAGCAAAGCTAATTCCAAACATCTTCCATCCTAGCTCATGGCATGGAATAAACAGAGGTTGATGCCTGTTTGGTATGTAGGCATGGCAGAAACTGAATGCTTCTGTGGACAACAGCCACAAAAGCTGAAGATGACAGACAAGAATCTACCAGTCCTGATGCTGGATACAGAATCACCGAACAGCTGTCCACTGAAACCCGCAGGAATTTCAGATCCTGTTTCTACCTCCACACACAGAAAAAAAAGAAAAAAAAATCACTGCTGGATATTCTGATACAGTCGTTACAAAAGAAAATAATAATGTCCTTTATAGGAGTATTAATGACAAAAAACAATTCTCCCAGTTTCTGCCAGAGCTAAGGCTAATATTTAAGCTTTGACAACAGAGAACAAACATGTAGCTTAAGAACAGTTTCTAGACTAATATGGCCTTCTTTACCCCCAAAAGATACACGCTATTCTGTCCCCATGCACAGTACTTCCGAGCAACAGAAACGAGGACAAGTCCTTGCCTTCTTAGGAAGGCTGTGAACATCCCAGTAGATTTGGAGCATAGAAAGTTGCTTCATGAAAACAAAGCACTGAATTCTTAAAATGTTTCATGTTACTCAAATGACATTTTGACAAGAAATAGCTTTAAAAAATTCTCCCCTCCACAGAATTACACTGCTCCTGGTTTTAGGAAAAAGCCTTCAAGGTTAACCAGCACAAAATGAAAATACAGATGTTTCACAAGCTTTCAAGAGGAGAAAATATGATATTTTAATAAATCAGAGTGTGACCAATTTACAGTCATTTGTTGCTTTAACAAGCAAGAACACTTTTATGAGTACAGAGGTTAAAGTGCCTTCTGAACATCCTATTAAACACAATGGTCAAAATTTCATACAACCAGAACACCTACGTGGGATGTGGTTCTGGTCATTGAACGCTGTCCAGTCACAGAAGAAAAGCAACCAACCAACCAGCCTGACTGCCCTAAAGCTGTAATCAGCTGAGGAAAGCTGTGTAGACAAACATGGTAAAGAACTGGCACCACTTCATTTGTAGCACATATACCAGGCAGAGCTTGGAGCTGCACGTTTCTGTTTCGTAATTGGACCTTTAAAGAATAAAAAGAGAGAAAAAGAGTGGAGCAAAATAAAGAGAAATAGCAATTCACTATCCACCTAGTCACAATCAGCAGCATGAGTCTGGTAGGCATCCTTCATGAGATGACTTTCATATTTGTTTTTAAGGTAACAGTGACTGGATTTTGTCAGACAGTTTACTCAAGTCTAAAGGTGATTCTTGAAGAAAATACAGAAGTACCTGTGGCAGATACTGGCTCAGGAGTGTAAAATTTCTAAAGACAGAATCAGTAAAAGACCTTCTGGTCACAACATCCTTTGGACAGAAAAGGTATTTCTCAATCTAATGGAAAGACTGGTGGATATCCTCCAAACAGTACGGCAGGATTCACAACAACTCACAAGCTGAGAGATGCCACAATTTCCCAGTAATACCCTTATAAGCACAGAATATGCAACAAAATGGAATGCTTAAATTGGCATGCATTTGCTTAACCTGTTGCTTGGCGTCTTTTGGTAACTACATCGATTACAGATCAATGCAAATACACGTATGCCATCACAGTAAATTTACTGAGTTCTATGAACACCTAGATATTTCATTATTCATTTTTAAGCATACAATGTAAAGAAGCAGAAAACTACAAATTGCTTTGTCCTGTAACACAGCACAGCAACAACAGAAATGCAGTCATCTGGCACAGGTATACATTGTTTTATGCAACCTATCAGCTACTGTTCCCTCACTGTCTGTCCAGGGGCCTGGAGGGGACATTATAGTGAAGGCCCAATTAAGATAGCTACTGGGCAAAAAGTTTCAAGCCATGAAACAGATTGAATTTGTAATACAGAAGGTTCTTTTATAAAGAGTGCATTGTCCCCCAAAAATATCTCCTTAAGTGAAAAAATCACTCCACAACTGGCTGCTTCTACACAGGCTATTTCTATTTTATTTTCTTCTACACGAGCACAACGACATGTTGCAGCATTCCTTGTCTCTGCATGCCTTTCATAGTTCGCTTAAAAGCCTTGAATTCTAAAACAATGAGCCTGTGAAGCCTTTAATATGAAACAAACTCAGAACATACCATTTATGTTGGTCCAATTTTTGTAATCTAAAATTAAGTATCTAGTCTAAGACACTAATATAGGCTCACCATCATCAGAGAGAGTTTGGTGGTAGAACGAAGTGCCTTCCTGGAAAATAGCTTAAGGTCCACATTAAGATAGGATGATTTCCTCCCTACTTCTCAGATAAAATAAAACAAATAGCAGTATTAGCTTACAATTTTGAAGAAAAAAAACAGGAAAAAACAGACACTGTTCATTGTTATCATCTATTATTTTAAACAAAAACAAAACAACAAAAAAAGAAGCTGTACGACTGCTAAAAATAAATTTGAACTGCCCCGAAATGGAAGTTAGGCAACTTTTTTTTTTTTTTTAATTGTAAAAGAAAGGAAAGCAGGGAGACAGCTAAGGAAGAGATGGTATTTTAAAAACGTGTTTAAAAGTTAGTGGAACTGATTAATTAGTTGCATTATTTTCATAATTTTTTTCAATGTTACTTTCTTAAATAACAATTGAATTATTATTTTATAATGCTCTACTATCTAGTATTTATTCCAAAACATTTATCTAACACCACGTCAGCTCATACTGAATATTGCGAGCTGATGGTTCTTCCACTTTTCAACATTTATTTTATATCTGTATTTCATTACAAGTGATACTTCTGTCTTTGGAGAAGTAGTGCATCCACAATTAAATTAAAAACAAAACCAAAACAACACACAACCACACCCCAACAAAAAAAAGGAAAAAAAAAACGTACACACATTCCTAAACCTGAAGAAATTCGTCAGCATCGTAATTTGTTTCACAGTGCCTCTTATATTAACTAATATTGGATCTCTTCTTAGAAAAGAAAGCAGACAGTATTCAGTCCTCATCTTTTTTCTTCCTGCTCATTATTTTATATTTTTTCCTCTTTTACTTTACCCTGACTGCATTCTTGGCATGACCTGATGAAGAAACCACATAAAAGCACTGAGAAACACATTACTTTGCGCTGCAAAAGCAAACTGCAAAGAGAGAGGGGTATACACAGCCCAAGGCTAAAAAAGATAAAAAAACCAAAACATATCATAGCTGTCCTTAAGACTCGCCTGCACCACCCCACATACTTGTACACATTGAATAACATAGACCTTGCTGTCCTACTGTCATTTGAAAGTATCTTCCCTTACTGCTATTTATAAAACCCCTCAATATCATGAAAATTGAATTATACACACATCAGTTATCTACTTTAAGATTGCTCATGAGTGGCTGCTATTAATTTTTTTTGAAGCAGAAATTCATTTTGGAGAAACATGCATTTGCAGCCTTTGTAGAAAGACGAGAAAAGAGCAGGTAAAATACTTCAGACTTACCAGCCTTACTAACAACCTTTACCAGTAAATATCCCATGGTCAAACTGCACTGTTAAGAGGATATGTATTTAGAATCCTAAATCAGAACTAAAACAAATACTGAGTTCTTTGTCCTGAAGTATGAAAAAGTACTATATACATTAGGTTTGCAGTCTAAAGAGTTGAAAGTGATCCAGGTAGAAGAACTGACTTTCCTCAAAACAAAACAGAAACTTGCAAGGAGTTTCACAAACCCTTTAAAAAGGAAAAAAAAGAGTATCTGTACAGCTCGAAGTGTTGACTATATTGCACATGTTAAGAGCGTGTAACTCATACAACAGGAATGAGGGTTCTTGAAAGACCATCCTCCTCCACCTGGCTGCTGCTCCTTGCTTTCTAATGACATTTGCAAGGCTTGGACGAGTAACCTCATGCAGCCTTACTGAAAGACAAAGAATATAGGGGTACAGGGTAGTTAAATTACTAGGTAATAGAGAAAGCAACAAGGTGTGTGTGTTACACTGTAAGCACGCTGCAGGAAAACGCTTCCAGGTATACTTAAAGCTCAGACATCCAAACAAATCAATTCAGTGTAACAAGTTACAGCAGGTTACTTGATCCACTGTAACCGTCCATGCGCACGCATCCACAGTTACCCCGGCTACCTTATCAACACGGAACAAGGACTTTGTCACAGGCTGCTAATGCACACACAGGCAGCATTAGCTACTCACAAATTTAGGACCTACAGATGCTGTCTGATTACGTCTGCTTAATAAAATTTCCCATACTCACCAAAATACAGGCATCTTATCCCCCTCCCTGCAATTGCAATTTTTCTAGGTAAGGGGAGGTAAGGGGAAAAGAGGGATGAATCTCCATACAAAAAAATGTCTCAGGTTTGTATTAATTTACTTTTCAAGGCTGCAGCACCTTGAAGATCTCAGATGAACCTCAACAAAGGGTTCATCTCACTTCCTTGCTAATGTCTCCTGAAAGCCTCTTAAAAACATAACCACCAACTATCCTAAGAGAATGCTCCAGGATTTCTACCATGGTTAAGCTTCCATAAGAGCCAAACCATCCATTATATTCCAGCTTCCTTCTCGTTGTTTTTTCCTTCTAGGATAGGATAACACGTTGAACTTGCCAAGTGAGGAGGAAAATCTACAAACACTAAATGTTAAACCGCCTTGTAAAAACAAAGACCAACCAAAGAAAGAGGCAAGTAACGGGCTTTTCCTCTTACTCCTTCTCTATTTGCATTTTATCCGTTTCTGTTAACGTACGGAGCACCTCCCCTCCTGCTCCTGCTATGCAAGCACTGCCTAGCAGCCTCTGCTACTGGGGAAAACAAGAAAACAAGCCATGGACTCTTTCAGATCTTCCATCCAGCATTTCCACCAGGAGAACTCAAAGTCCAACCACTAAGAGCAAGGCTAAAAATTGATAATAAAAAAAATATGCACATACGAATTCCCTTTCTCTGTCAAAAACATGCATGTTTTCATGTCTGTATTGTATGAACACACGCTGCAATTTTGCTGAACAGTAGACTGAGGACAGTTTAGCAGTACACTCAATACAATATTTTTTTTTTCCTTAAAAAAACATCTTCTACAGTAATTTTGAAAGGGCCTTGAAAGGAACTGGCAGCTAATAGGATAGACAGCACTGTTTCATAACAGCTTGCAAAAAAATTCAGTCTATTTTTAGATACATGAAAAGAATGTGGTTATTTTAAAAAAAAATATCTCAATTTATATATAAAGTTGTTTTCATTTATAACTGAACTCATAAATCATGCAGCTGATGTGCCAAATCAATCTCCAGGTGAACAGTACCACATATTTAAATTCTCAAAAGAAATCTATGTGCATATATAACATTCACATTTTAATCTTTATTGCAAGATAACACGTCCTGCTGTTATGAAATCTTACTTTTCAATGAACAGCATTCAAATAGATCTCTGACAAATGCATCTTTTTCTGATTATGTGTTATAATCCTTCACAGGGAGTCCTATTCATCTAGGACTACCATTAGTTCAACCATGAGAATGTTTTGTTCAAAAACAGACTGACCGGTTTTAGGGTGCTGCATAACATTTATATTGAGAAAATAAATATCTGTATCATATACCAATTTCCCCCTCAGCAATGCTAACAAAAGCCTTTTGAAAAATCAAGTTAACACCTGTTTCCTTTACTATTTTTACCCCATCATCCTCTCTGTTATCACCACCATTTTATTAGTCTGCATTTAAAAATTTTAGGCATCAGGATGGGTCAGAGGTAAACAAATTAACATTTTCTTTCATGAGTCTTCATTTTTAATAAATAAATAAATAAAGTATCTCTTCAAGCTCTTCTTATATTTCTCCATTTTGGAAAGGTGACTTAACAACCCATTCCCCCCTCCACACCATTTTCTGTCTCTCATTTCTGATATTTTGTTATACTACAGCTGGTGAAAGGCAATGCAGCTTGCTTCTATGTACCTTACACAAATATATTTATAAGTCAAATTAAACTGCTCATTTTGTGTTTTAAAACCATGCATGCCACACAGCAATCGTTCATTTTGAAAGGTGTCTTTTAGCCTGTTTCCTTAAGACTGCTTTCAGTGCATTGCCGTATCTTTCTATGCTGGACCATTCAACAAAATGTATGTTAGATAATAACTGCAGCTAAACATACAGTTTGAGTGCTTAAAATTAATAATTGTTTGGGGTTTTTTGCCAACATCCAGTACTAAAATGGCAAAATAGAACATTCAGATGGTCTTTTGCACGCAGACAAAATGATTACTGTAAATAATTTGAAAAGAAAATGATACTGTGTTGCTCTGGATTGAAGTAATTTTGAGAATGTAAATCTCCCCTAAAATTCAGGCGCAGGGAAAACAGAAGTGAGCGGGGCTGGATCATTTAAAATCAACAAAATAATCACCAGGAGGTTATTCCACGTCAGGCAACTGAAATGTGCATTCAGTACCTCGAAATATTTCTTTAAAACGAAGCAGCTCCTTGAAACTGTAAGCATCTGATTGACAGATAAAATAATTGCTTTAAAAACACTTCTGAGTCATTTTGTCCTTACCTGCAGGCATGAACCATTACTGCATGCAGCGACTGCTCCATTTCCTAGCACAGACTTGAACAAGGATCACATCTATCTCACAGAATGTGACTAATTGGGAGGATTTGCGGTTCCTGAGCTACTTTGCAAAGGACACTCCCTTCCCACATTAACAGGACACGAAACGCTTGGCCAAGTCGCATTTCCTACGCATCTAAAGCCAAACGGAACCCTTCCTGCAACACAACAAAAACCGCGGGGTCTGGGGAACGAGGAAATTTTTTAAAAAAAAGCAAAAACCGAAAGAATTTATGGAAGCCGAGGTGCCGTTTGGCGTGACAGCCAGAAGGAGCGAGGTCTGCAACACCAGCACACACCAACCAGCAGCCTGCTGGAGCATGCTGCAGCCCGGGAGGGTCTGGTAAAAACAAAAAAAATAATGAAAATACATTTAAAAAAATGAAAATATATTTTAAAAATGAAAATATGTATTAAAAAAAAGCAATGAATCTCTGCAAAATCGCACAAAGCTTAACAAAAAATAAATAAAAAAGAGAGGGTGAATGTCTAGGGCACGATAACCAGCATGCAGCAGGGAACACAATGCCAGCAAACTTGACAAGGAGCAGGGGGAAGCCCTGCGCCGCCGCCCGGCGCCGCCGCCCGGCACCGCCGCACCGTGACCCCGCTCATGCAGGAGGAGATGC
This sequence comes from Thinocorus orbignyianus, assembly GCA_013400375.1. Taxonomy (NCBI): domain Eukaryota; kingdom Metazoa; phylum Chordata; class Aves; order Ciconiiformes; family Thinocoridae; genus Thinocorus; species Thinocorus orbignyianus. Next base: position 384,290 of record VXBW01002121.1, on the reverse strand, counting down.
CGCCGCCGCCGCCGCCGTACCTTTCTGAAGAGGACGACTTCTCAGAGTTAACTGACATCAGCAGCTCAATCTTCTGNGGGGGACAGGAGGGTACCCGGGGGTGCGCGGCTGAGGGGAAAAAAAAAACCCAAACAAAGAATTCATGGCGCGGATTATCTTCCCCGTTCGATAGCTAAAACACCCTCGGAAACCTCGGGATCAAAAGCCCTGCAAAATATGGCTCTTTGGATCATTTTTGTCACAAAGAATGAAGTGTTAAATCGCTACTTTCATATCTGGGTTAGGAAGCAGGCATGGAAAACGCCAGGCGTACCTGGGGTTTATTCTTCAGTGCCCTGACTCTAATTTCCTCCAAATGGCAATATTTCATTTTCCTTCATGTTTTTTAGTATCTCTTAATTACAGACCCAGCACTGAAGGCCAAGGGGAAGCACCCGCCAGCCTCAGGGCCATGGCACAGGGACCAGGCCCAACTCCTGGTGAGGGGCAGATGCTGCCCGCACCACCGGCCCCTCGCCTCACAAGATCCAGCCCAAGCAGAAGACGGAGGCTGCCGGAAAGGAATTCACCAGGATCTCTGCTGGCAAGAGGTCTGTGACCGAAAAAGCCCCAAAGAATAACATCAAGGATGTGAGCATCCTTTTAAGATCCCATTAAGACCTGTGGAAATGCTTTAAGACCTGTGCAACATGAAGACTATGTCCACTTGTTTGCAATCAAAGTAAACTTCAGCTAGTTCAGATGAACCATTCTACGATGGAAGAGCTTCAACCTGACTTGCATTTCTTTCTTCACATATATTGTTATTACCACTTGAATGAGTTTATCACCCTCATGCTCTGGTGGAAGGGTTGCAAGTTAGCAGTGATCATCACCTGGTTAAGCGTATGCCACTTTTTCTTCCCAAAACATACTGACTGGAGAAACCTCCAAGAAGTATCTCAGCTCTCACATCCAAAGTAGATGCTTCTCAGAGCTTTCAAGACATGTTTCTGAAATGTCACTATGTCTACAACTGGCTTCACTGCGTGATTGCAAGGACCACACAAAACCTCCCTTATCGTCGTCCATCCCAGGCAGAGGGTGCTCCTCCGGACACAGCTACCAGGAGACTTCTCTGCCCACTCATACTCATGTCTCAACACAGATAGCAGTTCAGCTACCACAGGAATGTCTGGGCCAGCAGCTGGGAAACCCCCCCAGGTTCTGGGCAACTCCAGAGCTGCAGCGTTCTGTAGAATAAGCTTGCTGATCTAGTCTCTTGGACCTTATTACCAGAAGTCCATAGCAGTTCTTGTGTAGGCCACCTGCATCATTCCCTCTGTGCCTCAGTTTTCCAGCTACCCAGAGGGGATGACAGCATTGACTAAACTCCCTTGGGGTACTGGGAGAAACTTGTGAGAAAACACCAGTGAACACCCCCAAACACTAAATTATCTAATTTTGTACTCAGTGCAGTCTCAAAAATGGCTACTAAGTACGACTTAGAACTGCACAGTGGCTAAGAACTGAAAACACTGAATATCCACCCCATCACTGACAGAAACACTCACATTAGAGTAACACAAAGTAATCCTCCATGTCATTAAGAACTATGCTGTCCTGCATAAAGGGTCCATGAACCTTCAATACCTCTTCACTTTCAACTATGCAATCACACTTACTTCAAAACAGATTTTTAGTGCAACATACGACATTGGTGTTGATCACTCAAGTTATGCAATGCACTGGATATATTGTTACTTATTTTTTTACACAAGTGGAGGAAGACTAAAGCTGTAATATTAGGGTTATCGTAACACAATGTTTTCCAACACATTAATGTTTAAACTGTATGCAGGAAGTGCAAAAGGTCAAATATACCCAAGAACAGTGTCACACTGTGATCCAAAACATCTACTGCAGGATTCAACCAGGTGTTCAGAAAAAATACTGCAAAAATATTTCTCTGAAAGAGATTGCCTTTGAGAAAATTCAAAAAACCATACTTTGACGAGTCCCTGAATGTAGACTACTTCATATTAAACAGGTTAAAAGAAAGTATATGTACTTTTTTTCTTAAGGACCAGCACATCTGCAATTCTTTATGGATTCTTTCTTCATATTCTGACCCAATATGGTTCAACAAGAACAGGATGCTTCGTTACACATTGTGATAACACATTTGCATTGTCAGCACTAAAAGCTAAAAGCTACACCACAGAAATTTTTGTGGGATGGACAAGACTAAAGGCTTGGACAGCTTTGTGGAGAAATCTTATTCCTTTAGTACTCTACTATTTTTTTTTTCCCCTTAAGTATGAAAGAATGTTAGAAGGCAGCACTCTCTATTGCTTATCCTCACTTTTGGACAGAGACAGAATTGACAATTTAGAGGTGCAAATAAAAAGTTCATTTCCCCTATCTCAGATCCTTGACACTGACTGACTAAGTATGTTCCTCAGTCTCATAATCAACGATTTTTTTTTTACATTCCTCCTGAAGATGTTTAACCCTGTTAAAATTAAAAATGGATGATGTGAACAGATATTAACAAGGCAGGACTTTATGGCAAAACAAAATTCACAGAGCTTGGAATAAAGTGATCAACTGATCCATTCCATAAACAAGCCTCCAGACAGGCTTTTCCATGTTTGCCTAGAGATTATTACACTTACACTTTATTGCTAATAACACACTGCAAGATGTTAAACACAAAATCCAAGATATAAGTTACGTCACTGCAAACTTGAAGTTCCTGGATGCTCTGAGAGACGCACAGACACACTTCTCTCTGATGGCATTCACCACATAATTTAGTTTCACTTTTCTTCGGTGGCAACATTTATTTATTACTAGTGATAAGATTTTAAATAAAATGAGACTCATCACTAATGAGTGTTCCATTCCACAAGTTGATAAAACTTCCATTACAAGGTTTTAGGGGCTTTCTTTAGCTCTCTCTCCCCTCTCTGCTCCTCTTCTGTCAATTTGAAATATTTCCTTATTTGAGATTTACCTATCTTTTGCCTCTGCTGTCTGAGATTTTTGCAGGTGACCCATTTTGTTAATTTTTAAAAGCAAATCTGTACCGTTACACATCCATACTGTACCCCCAAAATCAAGCTGATACATTATCATTCACTGAGGAATTATCACTCCTGATACAAAAGAGATTATGGAAATAGTATTACCAAAATAAGACAGGTGAGTTTTACACTATGTGCTTTTTAGGCCATAAGAGAAAAACGGCTGCAGAAACAGCAACGTTATCGCTTATTTATTTTGACTATTTATAAATTACATATCCAGAAATCTGGACTCATTTACAGAAATTGTTAGAACATACAAATTGCATCCCAAGTCCAAATAAAAAAATGAAAAACCTTCCAAATGGTGGTTACCCTACCACCCGCTCAAACAGCCTCTGCAGCCCAGAAGAATGCAAATTACATTTAGTACTCTACTAGTTTTTAAAGGAAAAAAAAAAAAGCTTCAAGCCCCTCCAACCTGACAGAGAGAACTAATACTTCAGCTTTTGGTTGACCTCAAGCCCTGTGGCAGAGATAAATGCTGGGCTATTCAGGACCAACACCCATTCCGGATTGAAAGAACAGCACCTTTAATGGCTTTTATGAGTTAATTAGATAACTGTATTGATCAGTGCATAGACATACAATGAACCTCTGCTTAGTAAGCAAGAACCTGTATTCTCGCTGAAGATTTTAGGACTGTCCTAATTTCAGAGCCAACAAAAAGACTTTAAGTAAAACTTAAGTAATGTAAGTAAAACCACATCCAGAGGAATAGATAACACCACTCTGGCTGAAAAAAAAGATGAAAATTAATGAAAATTAACGCCTGCAAATCCCAAAGCAGCAGCTAATACAATAAATTTCCCAAGCTATAAAATAACAATAAATTCAGGTATGGGCGGCAGTAGCTTTTTCACCAACTCTTCAGTCCTTTCACACACTTTATCAGCCCACTTTGAGTCATTTTACTTTGTGTACAGATCAAGTGGCAGACAACTGGCTCTCATCCAAGACCTGAGCAAAGCACATAGACTTAGTCTCTAAAGCCATACTATTCAAGCTGTGATTGAATGAAAACAAAAAACAAGCTCAGAAAGGCTCTGCACTGCCCAAAATGGCTTCATAATCATCATAATTTTTAATTTACTTTTTTTTTAAACAAAGCAAAGCTGAGACTAACCACTTACCACTCAGAGGAATCTGTGCCTAGTCTTGGTTTTGCTTTGGTCTGTTTTTTTGAGACCAGTTGTTTGCCTCCTCTGAGATACTCAGGTGTAGGTTAGACCAGAGAAAAGCAAATCAGGTAAAGCTAAAACAGGAAGGGACCTCCTTTTAGAAAGAGATCAATTGCTCTGCCAAAAAAAAAAAAAAAAGAAGGAGACCAGAGGCTTAGGAAAATGAAGAGGAGAGCCCTACAAAGAGATGCTGGCAGTTTCTAAACTCAAGAGGATTTGTAGGAAAGCCTGATGCCAAGAAACCTAAAGTTTCCACAACAAATCCAGAAAAAACTACCTCAGAAAGGGTGAGGGAAGAAGCTCTCCAGACAAGCTAAAGAAGAGAAGCTATTTTATTTCAATAATGTAACATTAAGAAGAAAAATCTGACATGGGAGTTAGGAACGTCTGTGAAACACATACCTAAGCTGGAAAAAAGACCGGGGAGGCGGGCCTAGCTTGGAGCTTTGTTTATTTGTTTATACTAATAAGAAAAAAACCCAAGAGTTGTCCACAACAGAAGAAAACCCCTTAAGCTGCTGTTTAAGCACAGATGGAAAAGTGCGGACAAGGTGTACAACAGTGCACAAACGGTTCCCTATGACATATGGGTAGGTATCAGAGTCACCACTATTTCACAGTCAACTGACAGAAGTCACTGTTTCACTAAACACTTAATCACGTCTATTGCAAACAGATTACCTCAATGGTAAATCAGTCAAGATTAAAATATCCTAGTGACAGTACATGTATTAAATTTATCCAGGGCAGAGAACCATTATTGCAGAACTCAACTAATACAGCTTTTGGTTTTTTTTCCCTTGTGGCAGCAAAGGAAGAGACAAAGTGGGAGCCAAACATACTATCTTGCACTTGTCACGATGTAAGTCTCTGCAATACAAAATACCATACATCCCTTTTAAAATTTGCATTATACTAAACAGATGCAAGAAAAATATATGCATTTTTTGATTAATAAGTAGGCTCATCCATGTATTTTGTCAATCTAGCCCCATCATAAACTAGTAGGTTCCGTGCTTTTCTTCCATTTTCTCTGCAGTACATATGTTTCTTGTACAATATCTTTTAATATTTCCTTCCCCATCAATATCCGTCCTAGTTTATTTTCCATTGCCTTCTCTTTTTTTACGTCACCTTAGTGCTACAGCTACTTGGATCTTACAATTTGCCTACTAAAACTCTCAACCTGCTTAAAATTGAGAAATGGTATGAAGTTACGGCAGGGGAGGTCTAGATTAGGTATTAGGAGGAATTACTTCACTGAGAGGGTGGTCAGGCATCGGGGAGGTGGTGGAGTCACCAACCCTGGAAGTATTTAAGAAATATGTAGACGTGGAACTTCAGGGCATACTCAAGTGCCTGAGATTGTTGGGTTGGGTGATTTGTTTTGTGGGGTTGGATTTTGGTTTTGTTTTTTTTTCTCTTTTTTTCCTCTGGTGTGTGTATGGTTAGACTCAATGATCTCAGAGGTCCCTTCCAACCATGAAGACTCTGCAATTTAAAATCAGCTGCCAATTTCTTCCTATTACTGGGCAAAAAACATCATCATATGGAAACAGTTGTACTAAGGTAGCTAGAGACAGAGTTATTTAAGAAGTTATTACTCTGTTAGTTAAAACAATAAACAATTAGCTGCATTTTCCAGATCTTGCCTAGAGCAAGGCAAATGGTTTACTAAGATAGCGTGGACAGTTTTTGTGTCAAAGCAGAAAGAAGTTCAATCTCCGTGTAATAATGGAGTGTTAATTTTTTTCACAACCTGAAACTAGATCACTTCTAGTACCTTTCTGGTCTTAACTCAGTAGACAAAATAGACAATTTCTGATTTCTAGTCTGAAATATTCCTAATTTATTCCTTTTATAATCTAGTTAGTGTGTAACTGTTACTGTGTTAGGATTCTGATAATAGCATTTCCTTTCAGGTCTACAATTTTCCTAAATGCTTTAAGTGCTACTGAAATTTTCAAATTCTATTATTTTTCCACTCACTTGTTATGTGATTTTTCTTCAAAATTCAAGAAAAAGTAAATTGCTATACTGTTATAGAATGATAAATTACATTCCAGTCTTAAGAAAAAACATGTTTCTATTCATCCAACTGAGTCAAGCATATGTTACCTTCTAAAGTCTAAGGCAATGACTCATAAAATCTTGCTCACACTCTAATTCCTGCCACTCCTAGGAGATGTAGCTCCATGATTTAACCAAAAGGATTAAACTGGGTCACAACTATTGACTACATGTTATAACCTTAAACTCCAGGTTTGAGTTTATCCTTCTCTTTACTTTTTATTCTCTTTTACTGTTCTAAAAAGCTTTATGTATTTACTTTTTGTAACAAATTTTACAGTTAGAAATCCTTATAGTAGAATATATTTAAATACAAATATTTTGACAGGATGTTTTTCAGTATGTTCTGTCAAAGCTTTTATATTGTGATCATCACCACAGTCTCTACATAACTGGCTTTTCCAAATATTCCTGCAGGGTTTTCAACGTTTCTTATCCAGCAGATCATCAGGCTCTTATACTCCTTGAATTCCCAGCTGTAAAGAGAACGTTCTCAGTTCTGTTCCTCTAGAACAGTTGACAGGACTCATTTCACTTTTCCTGGCTTCATAAGAGGACAAACAGTTCTCATCTCAGAAAAAGCTCCATCAAAAAAGTACATGTCATCCTGGGCACGAAGTAAGCCAAAAATCTCTCTGCTTCATCGATGAGTTGGCCCCCACTGGGACAAGGGTCCACATGGTGATCATCTTACCCAAAGCATAACTCTTCAGGAAAACAGGGGAGGTTACAGAGTTGTCTCTGACAAATGTCAGTTAAGATGTTCCTTATTGTTTACAAGGCAGGAAACAAGGTGGGGGGGGGGAGCAGGGAGAAAAGAGAAACAAAAAAGTGCTTTTTACATGAAGAAGAAATGAGAGCATCTGTGAAAGCCAGCAGAAGCATCCCCAGCAGCCATTAAAACTGCCAAAACCAAGACACTGATGTCAGGCATACGGTGCTGCCACACTCACCAAATAACATCCAGTGCTCCTGGTGCGAGCCACGGTTCCTTCATTTGGACACTGTAAAACTCCTGTGTAAATAAGCCTGTCCGTGTTCACTGTCCAGGTTCTGTGAACCACCCACCAAATGAAATATTAAGGCTTTGTCTCACAGCAACCCTCCCAATAGTACAACAAATCTCAAAATTCAGCATCTGACCAGTTAGCCATCCTTCAGCATTCTCACAGCAGCTCGTTTCTTCTTGAAAAGACAATTGCAGAGCCAATACAAACTCTTGAAGGGCACTGAAATCCTCTGTTAGAGCCTCTTAGACCAAGGTCAGTTACTGCATGGAATAGGCTTTGGATCACAGCACCTGCACCCAACATCTTTGCTTTCTCTGGTGAAGCCCACAGCTGGCAGAAGAAACTGAACATGAAACTATCACCACTTTCCAGTCATCCAAAATACACATGGTAGCTGTAACCATACCTGCTGCTCACACGGGGCTCTGCCTTCTGCTACCGTTACCATCGCCAATGAAAGCAAAAAACACCCCAATACATTGCACAGAAGGAAATACTTTTCCATTGTAATGGACTACGAGTAGCAACAATAAAGCTGTAACAACCATACCTGAGAACAAGTATGATTCTCCATTAGCAGAACATCTTTTTATTATTTTAAATTACTATTTTAGCTAACTGAAATAGACCAACCTATTCTTAAATTACCTCTTGATCAATCTAAGCTTTCAGAAGCAGTATTTTTAGTAAAGCTACAATACAGAAAAATTCAATTTGAAAATTATTACTGGAGATAAAATTGTACTGATGACAAATTTTAAACATGCAGGCAGTGCCCACAAAAGGAGGAACCTTCTCATTATATTTCAAGCCTGCTTCTCATGTACACCATTTTCAATCTTTTAATTGCCAGCACCCTGGAATGACACAGCAACATGAAAAGATACCGGAGATTTTTTCTATTGGGCTTCTCCCTGGCTAAGAGTGGACATAGTAATTAGGCAGGAAAGTATTTATTTAAACTGATACAAATATTAAATACTCTGACACTTGGCACTCATCCAAAATCTTTAAGTAAAGGACATTCTTCTATTTAACACTTTCTTTTTTGCAAGGAACAGAAATACCTCTAATACTTCAGATGCCTTTGTAAAGTCTGAATGTAATTGCAGCATAATACATGCATGCATTGAATATATAGGAAAAGAATATACTATACTCACAAAAATTGAAAGAAAAAAGATGATGTGCTTCCAGTTAAGGGAGTCTTGAAGGAATTGTATTGGGAATATTTTCATTTTAAAGATAAAACATACAACACACATGAAAATACACATAAAGAAATCCCCTTGCTTTGCTTTTGCTCTGTTCTTCAACAAAATGGGATATTAGTTTGGTTTTTTAATAAGCAACATTATACACATGCAACAACAAGTAACTGTTTGGAAAGGAATCTTGAGACAAATCTACAATTTTTTTACTGCAAGGTTTGAGGAAAAGAGTAAGTATAATAAATTTCAAAAATAATTTCATAAAAAATTCTGGCTGGTAGAGACAAAATATTTCCATGGGAAAGAAGGGAGCTAAAGTAACGACAATCATGGAGGTAGTTATATAAAGCAGAGGTCTGTTCAGACATTAGATCTGATCTTGCAATTAGTAAAGCTATTTACATCTCCGCTGCTTTTTTTTTTTTTTTTTTTTGGGGGGGGGGGGGGTCTTTTAGT
>VXBW01002121.1:354554-375223 GCA_013400375.1 Thinocorus orbignyianus | reverse complement strand
GGGGGGGGTGTCATTAATGTCTCATCTAAATCATACCATAATCAGCTATTGCAGATGAAGAATTCAGAATGTGCTTTGCTGTCTGCAAACCCACCTCTTGAACACTAAGACTCTCAAGATTTTGTTTTAGCTCCAACTTTTTTCTTGTCACACCCTCTCCCCTCCTCCATCTGAGTTCCCCATCAGTGGTTCAGCAATCACATGAGAAACCCGTTACTGCCTTGTCTACAAGCTGGCTACAAATACTTTCCTCTGCGGTGACAACCCAGTGATGTAGGTGACGAGTCATCACCATCCATTCTGCACATGTGTGGTGACATCATTCAGGAGCCAGTCGTGCTGTCCTTCATTACCTCCCATCTTCTCCTACATTGTATGAAGTGGATTTTGTTGAGTGATGCTACTAAAAGTGTAGAAACATGTCACTCAGCCGCCTCCTCCCCTGCAGCCCCACCAGCTCCTCTCCAGGTCTCAGCCCTGGTGGCTCGCATCTAATGAGTCACCAAATGATGTCACTTACACATGTCCATACCCAGCCAATTTCTTCTCTAATCCCCAAAGTTAGAACTCCCATACATTTCAGTCTTCTCCTGCATACATGAGCACAGCAAAACATTTTGAATTCACCATTGACAAGAAGCATCTATAAATTTTTCAACAACACAGTCCTAATGTTGACAGCTGTTAGAGCAATGCTTAAACACTATACAACGTCAAACAGATTGCCAACAGTGTCAGCTGCATCTTTCATAAAAATCATAGAATGGTTAGAGTTGGAAGGGACCTTAAAGATCAAGTTCCAACTCCCCTGCCATGGGCAGGGACACCTCCCACTAGAGCAGGTTGCTCAAAGCCCCATCCAGCCTGGCCTTGAACACTTCCAGGGATGGGGCATCTACAGCTTCTCGGTGCAACCTGTTCCAGTGCCTCACCACCCTCACAGGAAAGAACTTCTTCCTAATATCTAATGTAAATCTCCCCTCTTCCAATTTAAAACCATTACCCCTTGTCCTGTCAGTACACTTCCTGACAAAGAGTCCCCTCTCCAGCTCTCCTGTAGCTCCCTTCAGATACTGGAAGGCTGCTATCAGGTCTCCCTGGAGCCTTCTCCAGGCTGAACAGCCCCAGCTCTCTCAGCCTGTCCTCATAGGAGAGGTGCTCCATCCCTCTAATCATCTTGGTGGCCCTCCACTAAATAAAACTCTACTGGAAGTAAACAAACTTTATTTAAAAAATAAACCAATGCGCATAGTCATAAAAACACCAAAAGGAAAAATAAAATGGGAAGAAAAAATAGATTGGTGGGTAATACTCTACCTATTTTAGGTTTCACTGAGTGCTCAGAGAAAGGGTTCATCAGAGCATTTACCTTTATTTTAAACATGGGAAAACTGAAATCTATGTTAAATAAAATAAAAACACCTCATGAAAGAGCACTGAAAGTTTAATTATCTGAATTCTCTTCCAGTTTCACTATCCTATTCACCATTCCTCAACGTATCTAAGTTTACAGTTATAGCAGGTATGTGCTTGAAAACCAGATCATTCAAGTTTCAACAGGACTGGCAAGTCCAGCCCAGACAAAGCCTAATGACGATCATCCCAGCTCGCTCACAGCGAAGGAAACACGCTTCAAAGATTATATGTATCTTTAAATGGCACTACTTCACCCTACTTACAGGAAACCTAGAATGTAAATAGGCTTATATAAGCTTTATTTGTTTCTGGTATTTAGCACTCATAATGAGATAATTTTTTCATTCCTTTTTATGCATATATAAAATTAAGTAATAAGCAAAAGAAGAGCCAACCTTACAAGTCAATTCTAAACAACGTCATTTTGTTAAGATGTAAGAACCACGTAAGAATTACCTTCAAATGATAATTAAGGACTAGATTAAGAAAAAGAGATGAGAAAGAGTACAGAGACTGTTGGGAGATGCGGGGAGCAAAATAAAATCAGCAGAAATCATTGAGTGCAGAGAAGAATCAAGCAGGAGAAAAATAAAGCAATTATTCTGGAGAAGGAGAAAGGAAGACTGCGGAGATGGAGAAAACGTATGTTGCCAAGGTGAAAATAGATAGCTGAAGACAGCAGACAAAGAAGGATGAGAAAGTTCAGGAGAGTGTAGGAAGGAAAAAAAAAACACCACCACCACTCAAAAACGATGGGGACTAAATCTTGCAAGGGAAAACATTCCATGTAGCAGATGTGCTCAACTTAAGTGCGCTGATGTGTGGTCGTTTAAGAGACCAAAGGAAAGAGCACTTTGAATACTTTAAGGAAGATCAATGTGCAGTCTTTTATGCACTGTCTGCACAACACACCAGAATATGTACTGGAGAATAACACATCCCTTATTTCCTCGCCAGAACAGGGACATGTCAGTAAGCAGGTTACCACCCCCCCGCCACTGAGCAACAGTGGGAGCAGTGGGGAAGTGGCAGCTCCATACCCAGCACCTTACATTTAAAGTCACGTTTTGGAGGATCTTATACTGGAAAATATGATATATTGAGTACAATTTAAACCTAATTTATGAGACTCCAAAGTGTATTTAGAGAACTTCTAGCATCTATTTTTTTATATTAGAAATTCAGCTTTTGCCCATAAAAAACCCTTGTGAGCCAAGCAGCAGAACGACATCACAGCCACAAAAAGTAAAATGTGTATTTAAAGATACGATCTTTTTCAGACTTTTGTTTATTTTTGCTGTTATTTTTCACACTTATTTTACTAGAAGACCAGGGAGAAGAGCTTGGGGTTTTTTTCTATTTTTTTAAAATATTCAACACCCCCAATTGCTATGTTAAAATTGGAAAAACTCCCAATCAACATGAGTCATCAAACCACTCCTCCAACAAGAATAAAAAGATAGCAAGACTTAACATTGCCCTGGTTTCTTTTCACTTAGAAATATCAGCAGGAAAAGTGACTGAAAGTGATAAAATATTCAGACTTGCTTTATCCCCCAAGGATAATTATTACAATTATTTTGTTCCTTTGTTAATCTGCTTGAGAAAGCACATAAGGTGACTAGATAAAGAAAAGGCGAGAGCCAGAAGATGTATGTAAGAAAGTGTAAATTAAATTATTTTACATTACACTTGGCTACGTCCAAACATCCTGTTAAAAATCTGGCTGGAACAGTTTCAAAAGCTACTAAACCCCACATTTGTAGTGTATAAATCCCTAGTGTACTATAGAGATCGTTGAGGATATCAGCATTATTTTCAAAGAGAGAAGAAATTGCCTTCCTACGGTACCTTGTTCCACTGACTGAGGAGGCACAGTGACAATTTCCAACTGCTGACTTTGAGACAGCTTAAACAAATTCCACCTGTTAGTGTCTACCTCTGGCTTACTGTAGGCTCCTTTTACCATAGACGGGGAAATGGGAAGCTCAGGACAGAGTTCATCTCATTAGCTGGTTGAGCTGATCCCAAATAAGACGAATCACTCCAAGCACCAGTGCCTCTCCACTGATGTCTGGGCAACCAGATGCCTACGCTGCAGACATCCACATGCTGTCAGGTGAATCTCATCCTTACTGTATGGACTCAGGTGGCTGTACTAAGGCATAACAGCACTCACCTATTTAGTTACTGATTCCTGTTTTAATCCCATGTTTAATCACAACATCACATAACAGCACCCTTCTTTTTGTGTTAATTACACCAATTCATTTGTGGTAACTTCCACAACCCTGAAAGTGTTCAAGGCCAGGCTGGATGGGGCTTGGAGCAACCTGGTCTGGTGGGAGGTGTCCCTGCCCAGGATGTCATGCAGGACAGTGTCATATGCTTTGCACAACTCCAGGCAGATATTTTTATTGAGCACAATATATTGTTAGTTGTTGTCAGCACAACCAAAGAGCTATCAATGCAGCCACTATATTGTTCCTGCAGAGCGAGTGCTGCAGAGCAGGTACAGCTGCATACTCAATGTCCAATCAAGTATGGTTGTATGATGTACTGTTAACCAGATTTTAAAAATAAATAAATACATAAAATATTCCAACTACTTTCTGTGCATTTCTGGCACAGCACCCACAAACACCAGTCAACTGAAGGACAATTTGTTTCCCTCTAATTCACTTTTTTTTTTTTTTCACTTCTTCTCCGAGATGTGGACATCAGTGTTTTGCAAAATGTCCAGAAATGGCAGAGAAGAGGCTCACACAGGCATGGGTTTCTTAGTCATTACAGCCTATAAAATACCAGAAATATTTTAATAATACTTATTAGATATTAGCCTTGACCATTTGGCCCTACTTGGTGTACAAGCAACTGGAGCAGAGCCTTTTTTTGCCTCTCTCTGGAAGGCTTCCTTTATTGATTACTTAGTTTGAAAGTCAGGACAATATTGGCATGTTTTCTGTAACTGCTTAGAGCTATATTTCTTTGTTCTTAAGGTCTCCTCACAGAAAAGCTTCTGGCTTAAACTGTTTTTTCAATACTGTTTGTCATGCAAAGCTCTCACTTTCATCAGTATGCTTTGAAGAGGACCTTCCTCCTCCTCCTCGTCCTTGGAGCACATTCCACAATCACACATTGCAGGCTGCTGCTAATTTCACAAATTTTGCCTTAAAGGTTTGAAAGTTTACAGCTAAGATTTTGCCTGCTTTGCCAGTTAAAGGGCTTTTGGTGAGGCTAAACCTGACACAAGTACGAGACTATGAAATGTAACTGCACTTTGGCCATACAAGGACAGAGAAAACGCTGTGCATCACTGGTTGCTAACACATGCCAAAGGCAAACCTGGGATCTGTATGTATTACTCACATGTGGTGTTATTAGCCAGAATTCCAGTGTAAGCCCTCCAGCAGGCCTTTCCTCGCCTTTCCTTATGCAATTGTGAGTACACGTTCTTAAATCATGTCAAGGATTCCTTTTCTTTTGCCTTGTCCATAGACTGTCCACCAGATAGGCTATCTCTGTATTTTAAGCTGCTGAACCTCTTGAGATCCACCCAGAGAGAACGTGCTCAGAGAAAACATGGTTTAGACTACTAATCTTTACATTGTGTAGGAACATTAATAAGAGAAATTTTAAAGGGTGTTTTCTTTCCTCAAAGACAATACAGATGAAGTAGCAACAGCAGTATAAAACTAGAGGCACACTTCTGCCAAAACCTGAATGTGAACACTGGAGATGAAGATCAACACTTTGGTTATGTCTAGAGAAAAATCATAAATACGGTTTAAAAACAAAACTTTCTTTTTCTTTTTCTTTTTTTTTTTTTTTTTTTGGCAGATGGCAACTTCTATCAGGCTGGGTTCATTTTTCAAAGTTTTTGAACTATTGTTTTGAATAGTTTCGAACAACACTGTGGCTTTGCTGCAACTAGCTCAAAAACCACTGACCTTCTATTGAATTTGAAAAGAATACATAAATAGTTATGGAGTAACTAGGAAAACAAACATGCTGAATAGTCCTGTTTTCCATTTTTAAACACAAAGCTATAATACCACACAGTTAGCTGAAAAGATTGCTACTGATTAAATTCACTTCAATCCATCTGACCCTCTCCATCATTTCAATGTTTCCCAGGTCTAAAGATGTCACAGCAGGTTTCATCACAGGTTTCTCATGCTGTGACAAGAACCATTTTAGAATTGCTTCACCAATAGAGCTAGACCTGTTCTCTGAACAAGGAGGACATGCTTCTCACTGACCTGAGCTCTGCCCTGTAAGACTCATTTTGACAAAGTACACGTTAACATGTACCTTTAATGAAAACTTTCAGTAGTATGGTGGAGTGGAAAAAGGGTTGCAATCAACATTTTATTGCAGTCCACATTCAACACTAAATCCTTCTAGTAATCCCTGTTACTTCACAGTTTGCTTTACTGTTTTAAAAAAAAAATCCTCCATAATCTTTTTCATTCGGCATTCCTCAAGGCAGAGTGATTCTAACACTGCTTTCTCTCTTTCTGTGGGAGCAAAATGCTGTAGAGGACACCACTGTATGCACTTCCTCAAAAAACTACAATCATGCTCAGTAAGCGTTCTACTGACATAGCATTGTAGCAAAAGTTCATTAAAAATGCACAATGTATTTTTTTCCAGTGACTGTGGAGGGTGCCAACCATCAGGGAGATCCCCAGACTCCAAGTCTCCCTTTTGAGGGCTGTTGTATCACCTTCCAATTAAAATCACTTACGTTTTTCCTTTTGCACATTTGTAAATACTTTTTGTACCTGTACAAAAACATGCTAGGATAAAGTGTGCTCCAAATCCATGCCCATGGTATTAAAGCTGTTTTAAGATTCACTTTGATGCTAAGTCATTATTCTTATCTCCTTCAGCATAATAGCCACGAAGCGTTTGTGACAGAGCTCAAAGCCTCCCAAGACTCCAGTTTTTCATATTCTAGCTCCAGCACTACCATGAGACGCAGAGCCCACAACAAATGCTGAGGCTCCTGTTTACACCAGCCAGAACATCTTACATAATAACCAAGTATTCTTATACAGTGTTTACATTACATTAGCCTGTTAGGGCTAGAACATACTGTTCCATAGAAAAACACAGAGAGAAGACTGCTTCCCTGAGCGAGGAGTTCACAGGCTAAGAATACAAGGAATATACTGTGGGGGAAGTGAAGGCAGGCATGGGGAGCTAAAAGCACTTATAATGCATCTCCACAGACAATGTTTATAATTAGAGTAATGCAATTGCCAACCATATCCATCATTCCCTCAACTCCTTACGGGTATGATGGCAGAAATGGCTAAGGAGCTTGAACGAGAAGAGTTGCAGCATGTTGGTGATGGAGGGTATTTATAGGAAAAGGAACACCACAGGAGGAAGAATGAAGCGTTTAGAGGAGATAAGGAATGAGTGGGCAAGGCTTGCAATGCTGACAGATACGATGAGACAGATGATGCAATCAGATTTGCACATGAGGAAGGAACACAGTGGGCAAGTGCAGATAAAAAGAAGAAAAATAAGCTGGATCAGCTTAACAGCAAATGTCAATGAAGAAATTTTAGAAGGATACTCTGGTCAAAATAGGAACCAGAATACATTCCACGTGCTTCTTGCAAGGACTTGAAGGGATGATCCTGCAGTAATCAAGCTAGTGGATAAGACATACATATTTTCTTTCTTGCATAAATTGGTTCTACCCACTTGAAAAGCTGCCTTTTAGCATATAAATATATTTTATTGCTCCCAGCCTCAATTAAGATGCTCTTTTGCATTTGGTATCTTAAGTGATAGCACAACATCAAGTACTACAGCCCTTTTTTTTACCCTTAAAAAAAAAGAGCTTTCATGATTCCATAATAACTTCACATGAAATGAACTGGTTGTCTAACACAATTTCATCTGCAAGACGGTATCTTTAGCAGCACAGTGTTCTTTGACATATGGGATAAATATGCAAAATACAGAATCTTGAAGGAGAGGGGATTGGTAATCTCCTTGCTATAATGCCTCAGAGAGCAAGAATAGGAAAATATTATTAATTGATTGTGTCTTCTAGAATCATATACTTTAAAACACCTTCCTCTTAATTGTTGTATGATATCATTAGGATGACAAAACTACATTGATCTCTTAAATAAATGTATATTTCTTCTAAATCTCAACTGAATTCTGTACTTGCTAAGTTATATGCCTGAATGGTATGCTATTAGCAATATATCAGTAATATTGTTTAACTTTTAAAATATTGGTACATACATTTTATGCTGGCTATATCTGCTTTTTGCCTCTGAGTATGCAGCAATATTGAGAGACTGCTATGGTATCTTTAATGTCTTAATATCTTTCTTGATTCACACATTTCTGTTCCATGAAATGGGTAACTGCAGTGTCATTGACTGCTAGTAATTACACACAATGTCACCAGACCAGTCAATACTTTGTTTCTACAGTTGACCCCAAACCCCAGGAGATACTAAATTACTCTACTAGCTATCCAAAAGATGGTGATGGGTCTCTTCTCTCAATTCTTTGATGACACTAGAAAAATCAAAAGTAGCCTTTGCCCACTACTGCTTTCACTCTGAATCTACTCTTAAGATCCGACGTTATGATAAACTCCTCTACCTAAGACAAGAGGGCTCTAAGTACCACTTCAAGGACAAACTTAGCATGCGGCATTTCTAACTGGATCTGGGTCACCAACTCATGCAAGTGAAATATTAAACAATAGCTTTACATATATATGTATAAAAATCAAAGGGCATACACCTAATGATTTTCTATAAACAAATACCTGCTAGTAAACAACAAAAATCAAACCCCGTTTTGTCTATCAATTGCTTCTCTTCTTGTTCTTGAGCAGAAAGCCCTATATTAAATTAGAACAAATTATGTTAATTGAGTGTAATGATCTTGTAGCATTATCACTGTCATAAGCACTACCTGCTCACTGAGAAGAGTCTCCACAGACTTCAAAATGTAATAGTAATCAACACATGGATGAAATGGCTCCAACTCTCCCTATCATCAGAATGACACAGTTCAAGCTCCTTGCCTTTCCAGCATCAAGGGAATCAATTAAAACAAGTTCCATTAAACTAAATCTAGAAGGGAGAAAAATCACTGAGAATGAAATTACTCAAACTGCTGAGTTTTACATGCAGCTGTCAGATACACAAGTTCTAGGGACAACTGCAATATTTATTTCAAAAACTTTATGTATATTCTGCTGGCTTTACATTCATGTGCAGTCTGCTTACAACTATATGCCATTAAAAATAAATAGGGTAGCTAAAAAGTCGGAAATGTTTCAATATTTGTGGATCACTAGTGAAAACATGCAGGGTCACAATCAAGGACATACATTCTCAAAGCAATACCTATTGCAATTACTCAAAAATAAGTGGTCTATTAGATATTTAATCTTTATAATCAAAGAACACAACAATGTAGAAAAATTATTAATTCTCTTTGAAGACAGACATCATAAGCAATCCCCAGACCTGGGTTTGTGCTTGAGGTATTTTTCCATATGGGAAATACATATCTCAAAATTCAGAGCTGCTGGTACTGATGAGGGAGTTGATGAGTTAGCCTGAGTGAGGAATGTCCAGAAAGACCTCCAGAGCCCTCAGCTCAAAATCACTTTTCAGGTGGCAGCAAATGAAAGAATATAAAACAAATTGAAAAGGTAATCTAAGAGAATGGAAAGGATTTTCCTCTGTTGGAGAGCTGGCAGATGGTGAGTTACCACAATGTTCAGTATTATTTACAGAAAACAATTATGGAGCTTATCATGATGTAAAAGATAAGTCATTGTATCAAGTTTAAACTCCTGCAAAATTAAATACATGTACAGGAAGAAAAATGAAAAAAGACACCACCCTCAAAGCTAAAACAAAGAACATACATACAAGACACAGTACAATAGCCCAATCCATCTCTTAACTGGCAACATACTTACTTTTTTCCTTCTTGTTTTATTAAGATGACAATACGGATTTTGACAAAGCTAGAAACCAGTCAGGATTGAAGCAGACAGAAAGGTCCCTTAGCCAAGACGCTGAGTCTCATATGTTCCCTGGCCAAATAAATACAATGCTGCTTAGGAAGCGTGTGAACAATTTACAGTCCAGCTGCAAATAGGATGCAGAACTTCTAAGAGTACACATGACTTTGCATTGCTAACTGCTCATTCAGTTAAGAGTTTCTTTTGGGTTTCGTATTATTTTTTGCCTTTGCAGACTAACACTAAAGGTAAGGAGGAAGCTAAGAGCAGACAAAAGTGCAGCTGCTCTAAAATATATCATAACTGTTTGCCAAGGCCTTTCAGATGCACATGTAACACCCTGCAAATCCTTGCACAGCTGAGTCTTCCTTATACTAGTGGCCTGTATTCTGAAAGCTGAAATCAATGCCAACAAGAAAGTCTTTCAGATAAAAACTTGGAAGCAATGAGGCTCAAACCAAACATTTTTGTCTTGGAAGACAGACTAAAAATCAAGTACTCCTCCAAATTTAAACATCTTGAGAACAATTATAGGAATTTATCTTTTCCCTTTACTTAATAGGCTATTAGTTAGTTAATTCTTTTCTTACCAAAGCACTGAAAAAGCTTGCTTTCACCTATGATGTATTAGAGCTCCAGGTTTGTTAAGATAAAGATGCTTCTATATAGAAGCACTAACATCTTCAGTCGTCTCTAATAAAAGTACTAAGAGCAGGCAAAATGAGAAAATAATTTCTAAAGCACAGTAAAAGATTTGTAAAAGATTTGTCAGTCCACAAGTGAGTCCAGCAAACAATTCTACTTTTGTAAGGACTGTAGCACACAGATACATGCCTTTAAGGGATAAAAAAATATTTGTCCAGTTTGAAACATCACAAGTGTTAAATTCACCCTCTTAAATTTCATCTGCTTTAGATCTGTCAAGTAATTCCTGCTCTGACGGAGTATCTCACCATACAAATATTCTGAGTGCTTAAATCAGCATTTAATTTAGTAATTTAATAACTGTGAGATGCACAATACTAAAGAATTTGCTTGGACAAGTCTACCAGCTGATGTTGGAGATGGGAATGAAAGGTATCCTAAAAGATGATTTTCTAAATTCCCTCTGACACATCACTTAAAATGAAAGTAGGAGCCTAAAGCTTTTGTGACTCTGAGGTTATATTCCTATGTGACTTTGGCTAAAGGCTTTGAATTCACCTAGCATAAATTACTACAAAAAAATATAAATTGGTTTATCCAATTTAGAATACTAATGCGCTATAAGTAACATCAAAATTTAGTGACATGAAGTGTCCAAAACAAAACTAAATGTAGGTCTCATGCAGAATAAAACAGCTTGATATACTGTCTTTAAAACAGTGATTCAAGAACACTTGATTCAAATATATGCACCTAAAAATCAGTACACCACCACTGAAATTACAAATCTAATCATATTCATCTCCTTATAAGGGATTTATTAAATTACCAAAGGTCTTGATTTCAGTTCATCACCAGCAGCATCACAATCAAATAATGAAGCAAATTCAGAAGTAGGCTCATGCTGGAATAATCCACCATGACTTAATATTTTAATTATGCATGTTTCAGCCCGCTATAAGCTACTGTAAGGTTTTCCTTTACAAGTCAAGATTTTTTTTTCCTCCCATCATTGCCTAAATAAGTAGCTAAGTATTCCTAGTTGCTGCTTCTATATCTCCATGGAAGTCATCACAAATAATATGAATAAATGCCCTAATGCCTGGTTTAAAACTTCATTCCCCAAATCTGACCCAGAAAAATTTAATATGCCAATTTCTATGATTACTTTTTTTAAATAATTCCCAAGCAGCCTCCTCAGTGATCTAATTTATTTAAAGTAAAATTAGCTTTCTCTCCCTGTTCTTCTGGTATTAAAACTAAGCTATGTCCCATTGTATTTTTGGTGGTATAATTTGATCTAGTAAGACTCCCGCTTTGATTGCTCTTCTTACACAACTGAATATGAGCTTTTCAACAGCTTCTGCCCACTCCATACTTTTCACCTCAGTGCAAGTGCAGAATGCCACATCTCAGGTAATGACATCATCTTAATGGTATTCAAAAATTTAAATAACACAGTATGAGCTGCACTCACACTAGTAATTTCTCTATGCTCTCTGTTAAATAATACTGCACAAGCTAAAGAACAGCATAAAATTGAAATTATAACCCCAGAGGACCAAAACATATATATTGCAGTCTTAGAACACCACATCTGTAAAGCCAAATTCACACTCCTGATCATTGCAACGAAGAATTCAGATAGACTTGTAGTCTAAAGCCAAAAATAAGGTGGTATAGGAATAACTAATACTTGCTCCAAGTTTTAGTTTCAAAAACAGTGATAAGTTTCTGTCAGCTTTAGCTTCTACAGCCATCCCACCATAGACCAGCAACAAGTCATAAATCCCTGTTAGACAGAAATTCCAGGTTTGCAGAACACAAAAGCACATTTCCCAAAGCAGCACATCCCAAGCATAACATAAAAACAGTCTGCAGGGCAGCACAGCTCCTTCTCAAGCACAAGGCAAATCTACAGCACAGTTGGGTCAATGCTGTAGTGCAACTAGACATCTAAACTCTAGGTCAAAAATTCACTGAGTGGGTACTGCAACAAACAGATCCACTGCTATTGATCAAAATCAGCTCTTTTCCAGGGTTTTTAGAAGTGTTTAATAATTATCTGTTTTAAAAACTGCATATTAGTATAGGTGCATCACTAAAAAATACTTCCATTTATGAAATAGCAAATGCAAACCAAATGGTGGCATCTCAAGTCTGACAAGTCAGCTCTAATTTTAGCAAAAGTCTTGCAGCCTAATGGAGCCACCACCTAAATTCCCTTTAGACTGAAAACTGTTTGGAGAAATTCTCAGGCTTTTTTTCCTTCAATATTAACTGAAGCCACATAAGCTAAGCAAAAAGCAGCTCTCAGAGACAAAAACCAGGCACAACTGCCTTCACGCTTAGAGGAACACGAACCCATAAAAATCTCATATTCCAGATTCTCAAGCTACACATTTATATCATGCAATAGCTTCCAGGTCAAAATTCAACAGCAGGACCACAAAAACCATTGTAATACAGGGAACTTACTCTTGCTATAAAACATAACTCCACAATTTTCCTCACTGCTTCAGAAGTAAAGGAAGCACAGCGTGTTGTGCAGAACACACACTTTCAGCCAGGAAAAGGGATAATAATCATTCAGGAGTACTTATTTCTCAATGACAACTCAAGTTTGTATTTATGTTGATTTTAGAAAAAAAAAAATTTAACCACAATTTAAATAAGGAGACAAAAATACCCTTTGCGCTTTCCTTCCCACACAATTTTTCACAACTAATAGTTTTAATTAAAATAATGTAATGGGTTTCAATTGAATTTCTGAAGTATTATATATGAAGATTTCAAGTATGTTCGCAAAATAAATTAAATTGAAATGGGTAGAAATACTTCCAAAAATAAGTAATCACAAGAAAGATGTCAAATTAATCATGTAATTAACAGTTGCTGATTTCCTATGATTGCAACCTTTTTTCCCCTACCACTTTCTTACTCCAGTTACTGAAAGCTTCTCCAGTACTCCTCTGATATCCTTTTCCTGACACAGGAGAGCAAAATTCAGCCAGCTGTCCAAGCCAGGGGTGTGCAGTCCATCCTTCCCTGCCCAGCAGGCAATTCCCATGCATTTTCATGCAGGTAACACAGGTTTGCCTTTGAAGCCCGTATTCCTCTCTGATTCAGTTTAAGGACTAGCCTAAAAAAAGGTAGTTGCTTACAAAGCTGGTCAGGTCCCTGGAAGACCTTGGAGCTCTCTTGACTTCTCTGGAATATTACTTAAACATACATTTTAGTGCTCACTACTACTTATGGTTTCTACCTGATTCATATGCACATCAAGAGATTTATTAACACCTAAACCCATCTTAGCCCCACAACATGATAACATGGAGATTAGTTCCATTAGCTGATACAGTTTAAAGCAAATTAAAATAGAATTTTAAACATGCCACCACATGAAGAAACGAGACCTCTTCTAGCTGACACACTATTTTAGACAAAAGCATACGCTAGTGTGCTCTCTGCTCTCAAATCCACAAAAAAAAAATAAAAATTCCTGTACTGAAGAATGAACAGAAAAGTTTTGTTCAAAGAAAACGTCAAGAGGTCAGCGCTTACAGAAAATCTGAACAAGACTATAGTTGGGATCCTTCACCCATCTTAGAGCAGGATATTACTTAAGTTTCCCATTCTTCAAGTGAGAAAAATCACACTGGGTACAATAGTATGACAGTAGAAGGACAGTTGCAATTTTTTTGTATGCATGATATAAAATGTTCCTAATAACCG
Organism: Thinocorus orbignyianus; assembly: GCA_013400375.1. Taxonomy (NCBI): domain Eukaryota; kingdom Metazoa; phylum Chordata; class Aves; order Ciconiiformes; family Thinocoridae; genus Thinocorus; species Thinocorus orbignyianus. The sequence continues at coordinate 361,398 of VXBW01002121.1, read as the reverse complement.
ACTACTAAACATCTACTTCTGTGAAGCAATTTAAAGAGTGCATTTTTGATTGATTTTATCGATCATGCAATACAAGCAGAAGCGGGAAAACAAGTCAACCCAACCATGAAGCTGAGATAATCCTAACCCATGGGCAATATCCTGCTTGCTCCCACAGGACTCCCAAACCTTGTGGAAAGATTAAACAGAAAAAAAAATTATGATTTAAAAAATTGTACTAATGAGTACTAAAAGAAGCAACTGGCTTTTTTATTGGAACTGACTCCCCTTTACTTATTTGAGTTTGTCTTTATGTTCAAATTATTCACAGTACATAGATAGCTGGCTGTTTTGCCAGCTAAAATTTCAGTTTTAACGCTGTTAGACGTTGCCCATCACTTACACAGCTCCTTGTATTTCCAACTTCATTCATGTTTGACAGAGGAGGCACATTTTATTGCAGTAGAAATGAAACAATATCCAACATGTACCCTGTAAACAAACAAATACTTTAAATTTCTTTCTATTTGTGTTCAATTTAATGGGAACACCTAGATTTTGTAGCATGTAACTTATCTTCCAGAAAAACATCTTGGGCCTACACTACTTAGATAATTTCCCTATTAAAATCTGAGGCAACAGAAACACGCTGCAGTAAACTGCAATACAATAGAAAGACTGTTTTTCTTTGTATTCAGTATTTACTAAATGAGTCATATAATTCCCTGCAGCCAAAGTGCATTGCATTTGCTCTTCTTTTTCAAAGAAAAAACAAGTAAGGAAAATAGCTCTACTACACACAATGGAATGTTTTTGTATTGCAGCTACCAAAAATAGATCCGGGCTTTGCTGATCCCATTTCTCAAAAGCATGCAGTACTGAAGAAGAATGAAAATCCACACAGGCAGCAGATGGAACCGGGAGATTTTGCAGCCAAGACCACTGCCATCCCTCAAAATTTCTCAGACCACCACCAACACTTACTGTCAAATTTATGTTTTTTGTAGTTCTGCAAAGTCACTGTGTGTCACTGTGCCCTGCCTGTCAGGTCACGCTTGAGGAGCCACTGGAGCAGAGATGAAAAACAAAAGACCTTTTATTTACCAATGTCTACAAACACACACATACCAGTAGCACCTCCTGAGCACAGATAATAAAGTATAGGAAGAAGCAGTAAACTATTTTAAGCAATTCTGGTGATTTTAAAGAAAAAAATTAACCAATTGGCTTGGACACTGAGTGTTCAACCTCTGCTGCTTTAAAGAATATTCTCCATGAGGTCTACTCCTTTCAGAAGCCCCTATCTCCCTTGCCACTAAGGAGCCTGCAGTCCCTGCTCCCCACGGCAGCGTTGCTGCTAGACACAAAACCAGGCGCTGTTTTACTGGATCACTGGGAAACATAAACCTAGTGCATCTCAACAAAATTTACTCCATCTTTAAGAAGCCAAAGCAAAAATAGCAAAATTGTTATTTGCATGGGAAAAATACACTGGCTTTAAACTGGAAGGCATTGCAGAAAAAAAAAATAAATCACATTAAATGGAAGGAGTTAAGAGAGCTAACATTTGCAGCATGTGAGGCAGACAAAAAAAACCACCAGGCATCCCACGAAACCTCCCACTTTCTGATGTGCCTAGGACAAAAACGCAGGGCTATGTAAAGTGCACCAATCCTGGTAGGATATTTGCTGAGGCAGGTAGTTCAAGTAGTCCATCTGTTGGCTTGTTGTTGTGGGTTTTTTTTAAGCTAGTCAAAGATTCTTGTTTCCAAAGAAATAAAAAATAAAAGGGTCTCCCAGACACGAATGTGATCAGGGACCTCCTTAGTGACAAACCCAGCTGAATTCAGTAACAGAAGACCCAGCTTTTGCAGGAACAATGGCATTCAGGACTCATCCTTAACAGGATCCCTCAAAAGAAAAAAAAAATAAAAATCATCTAATGAAGAACCATTCAAACATGAGAAGAAAAGTCAGAACAAGCAAAGCATGATGGATGCTCTAAATCACAAGGAACATTCAGTTTGTGTCATATCTGCCCTGGTCCCTGTAGAACCAGGAGCTCCTTGAAGAGGCAAGGGAGCAAAACCAAGGTAGAAATTACAGAAAAGTGTTAGAAAAGTGCTAAAGGAGTAACATTTGGAAAGGCTCAGGCGCAGCAAGCCTGTGGTAACATCAACACCATGCTATCACAAAAAGCAAAGCATTCAGAATAAGAATGCCACAAGGGCACGGACACCCACTGTGTAAAGTACATGACACACCTGGAAGAAAAGCTGTTAAGCAGAAATGACACAGCATTAGTTTTGGCTACAATACACCCTAAGAAAAAAAGATGGCTAAAAGAATTACAAGTATTTCTTTTGTAAAGAAGAAATACCACCAGGATTCAAAGTTGACACAATGACAGAAAACACATCCTAATATGCAACGGAGGCAAATTTCTGTCTTGCACTAGCACAGACCACCTCAAACACAAGCAGGATACTTCACCTGCAGGACCACACAATGATGAATACCAGTAAGAGGAAAAACACAGCAAGAAAGTCAGCAACTCTGGGTCAGAATGTAAAAAACTTTAACAGCATTTCTCAGCTTGTTTTGCCTCACATCTCTTTCCTAAGTGAATCTGAGTGTTTACATTCCCTGCTCAGTTATCACAGATACGGAATTGCTGTGGCCCTGTTGCTCCTTACGCCCAAGATGGCCCATAACCATGAAGCACTTTCTACACATCCTCTGAAGGTACAGAACATAAACTATGAATTATTAAACTTAATAAAAATCTTAATAGCAGCAGACTGCAGACTGTCTTACCACAGAATAAAGCTTTGGAAATCTTTTCCTTTTGTCTGAGTAGTGTAACACAGCAAGATTAACCTATCTGCACTTACAAAGGCAGTGGATGCAGTGAATCAAGTTACAGTGGCAATACTACCTTGTATCATGTAATTACTCATCTTCAAAAAACACAGAGAAGGAGCTGAAGTTAAATCAAACTCATAAAAACAAAGAAACATGATTCTTATTTGCCTAGACCTCACATAGCAAGACATAGCAACCTATGGGAACATTACCACTTATTTTAAGAAGCACCACACAACCTCTCTAACAAGCAGTCTGGTCTGGTCTATGACAAGAGTTGACCAGGCACAAAGCCCATCAAATTGAGTATTTTTTCAACTCCACTTGAAAAATTGGACTTCAAGGGAATGTTTCTGCTGTATCATCCACACATATTTCCACAGAAATAGTTTAGGAGAAATTGCATGATGTAAGAACTAGAAAGCAAAGTCACTGCAACACCCTGATACACAGAAAACAAAAAGAACAGAGAAAAGCAAAATATAAATCACTTCAACATAAATTAGGTTTTCTAGCCACTGCCTGATAAAATTCTTATAAAACCTGACAAAATAAAGACAAGAAGTGAAAGCAAGAGTTAGTGCTGCCTTCTCAAAATTACCCAAGAATCACAGCAGGGTTATCAACTTACCTATAAGTGACAGCACAAAGCATTGGGAATAAACCCCAAAGAATTAAAGCTCCCAGGAAGAGCGAGAAGCTATCATAGTCCAATTACATGTAACAGGGGAATAACATGCTACGGAGGTGTTCCAGAAATGCATATGAAGCGGCACAGGCAGGATGGAGCAGGCATACGTGAGCTCCAGCAAAACCACACTCAAGTACAAATGCCACCGTTACTGCACGCCAGCAATTCCACTGCACATACTCCCAACGGAATAACCCGCACAGGACTGTGATACAAACTTACACAGTTCCTGACCCGGAGCATTAGCAACAGCATCTTCCATAAACATGCTGAAAAAGAAAAAAAGATATAAATATATCTAAATAAAAGGACAAGATACCTCTAATAAGACAAGTCCTGTGACATAAGGGTATGGTTTCTGTACGTGCTAAGCTGTGCAGGAAGCAGACTGCGGTCACAAGCTATTTAATGCCAAGCCTCTTCAATCTTCTACCTCATGTACAGACCCAGCCTGTGCGCTGTCAGTGGCACCTACACCAAAGAAGATACAATCAGCACATCCACTAGCAAACCCACTGCTTGTAACAGACACATTCGATATTTCGTAAGTTCATCCACAGCGAGAAGTAAATTCGTACTGATTTTATACTAGCTAATTTAAAAGATTTTTACATTCACACCAGTGAGGATTTGTTTCTCAAGTAGCACTGATACGACCCCAATTAATTCTTTCTAACTGGCAGGCTAAAACAAGTTTCATCAAATAGTAACATGATAATACTTGACCTTTTTAAATACATAATATATATTGCAAACATATGAAATTGAACACATTTCCACTGTGTCCAAGTAAATACACCTACCTGTCCTCAGTCACCAATCACCCACACCAAGTGCTTTTGCAGAACACCTCCTCCCTAGAGCAGGACAATTTTAAACACAGGAAAGTTTAATGTTTTCTCTTTAGTCAAACCTACTGTTTAACATCCCATTTTAGATGGCAACTTTAATTGCACCTCTTGGAATTTTTTTAATTGATATTGCCACCTAGTGGTTTCTTTCAACAATATTAAATAATCATAAAAGCCAACACAAGAACACCAACATCTGCAGTAAGTTTTAGAAAACCTATCAGATATTTTTTCATCAATACAAAAAAAAACCTAATACCACTCTAGACCCAAAATAAAGGAAATGACCAAGAACTACTTACAGAATTAAGGCTAAGGTACTACATTCTCTTTGAAATAAAATTATTTCTATGGGCAGAATAAAAAAGTATCATAAAGTAGTTCAGTTTACATTATTGTATAACCCAATATTGAATAATTCTCCAAGCAAATAATTTCAGAGAAAAAAGTAATGTTACTAAAATCTATTTTTAAAGCTTATTTATTTTACTTTCTTGAATACAAAACAGAAAAGAGAGGCATATTTCCCATCTGTCTGGACTTTGTTTTACTGCAGGTTTGCTATTATGTGTCTAATGGCAAGATGATTTAAGTACCCCAAATACAGGAATTAAAATGCACAACATGTCCTAGTTTACCTAATACAAGAGAAAACAACTTTCAAAACTTTCCTGCTGGCAAATTCAGCTTAGCTGTAAAAGAGGAGACAAACTAAACAAGAAGTTCTTAGTATTTATGCAGTCTTCCATTGTTATTTCATTCTGATCCAAGCCAACATACACACGAGAGTCCTATAGTTCCACACAGCCCTGCTCTTTGTTCAGATTAAAGTCATCTTCGGTATCTTGTGGAAACCCAGATGCTTATTATGCAACATTAGTAACAGCTGACTGATAAGACTGTATGTTCCTTTAATCCTTTCTGTTTCTATGTCCCTATTTCTAACAGACAAAAAACATACCAATTACATTTTAATAAAAAATTAAAATTTTCAAACAGTTGGCAATATTTTTTCCAAACAGTTCAGCAGCAGTGATTTTAGCATTCTCGGAAATAAAGCATGCATGCAAAAAACTGATCACGTTTGAACAAACACAATTATTTTCAACAAGTAATTTGCTTTTAAATCCATTTTTCTTCTAGCAAACAAATATAACTCCCACCTTTCTTTTCACTTTGCTGCATAAAAAACAGTTTATGTAATTTTACTGCATCTATCTAACCTTTTTTATTTTTTTTAAATATTTGCTGGTTCTAACATTTGAAAAAGTGGATGGAGACCTCTGAGCTATTAAGTTTCTAAAAGTTTTGTGGCAGCTGGAAAGAAAAAAAACACAACCCTCTTAGTACCTCAGAGGGAAAGCCAAGGTCATCCAACTCCCATATTGTCCATCTGGCTTGTCTGGCTGCTGAGGGTCTGCTGCTGATCAGCCAGGCTGGATCCAGCTCCGCACCAGTCACCAGAAGCACTGCACCTCTTGCCCAGGCAGCACGGGTAGCAGCTACAGGAGAAGCTCAGATCCTCATGCAGGTGGCCATCAATTTCAGCAAGGGAGGTTCAGTATGGCACTAGGGAGGTGTCCTGGGTTGAGAGACACAGGACTAACTTTTCTTCTAGTGCTGGGGAAAACTGCACTTTGAGAAGACTTTAGTATCTGAATTCATCAAAATATTTACTTTATAGCCAGCCAGGCTCTGTGGGACTCAAGGCTCTAGTGTTTTTGAGCCTTGCCAGGTGCAGGGACAAGGAAAAGCAAGGCCTGGGCATTTGACCCACGCTGCCAACAGGATTATTTCATACTATGAATGTCACTTTCAATATAAATTACAGAAGTTTACTGCATAGCTGTTTCTCCCTTGATGACTGCGATCCAGACAACTCCTTGCCCAAGAGCCAGACCCCTGAGGCCTTCCTTTCCTCCCGAAGCCCTTGCACTCCCAGTGTCCAACATGCGCTGTCCCTGCTGGGAGCGCACAGCCTCCTGCTGTAAATGGCTGAGTATAATTCTTGTATATCTTGTATCAGTATCGGGATTAATACTGGTTCTTTAGTATTGTTAATTATTTAGTCTTATCCTATTAAATCTATTTACATTTCAACCTTCGTGTTACTTTGCGTTCCCCAATTCCCCTTTCCTGGGTGGGTCATCAGGTGACAGAATAATTGTCTGAAAGACAATAAATTGTTACAGGTTTTCCATCCACAGGTCCTGAAGGAGCTGGCAGACCAAGTTTCTAAGCCGCTTTCCATCATATTTGAGAAATCGTGGTAATCTGGCAAAATTCCTGCAGATTGGGAAAAGGGGAACATAACCCCGATATTCAAAAAAGGGAAAAAAGAGGACCCAGGAAACTATAGGCCAGTCAGTCCCACCTCTGTTCCTGGCAAGACCGTGGAGCAGATCCTCCTAGAATCTCTGCTAAGGCACATGGAAAATAAGGAGGTGATTGGAGACAG
>VXBW01002121.1:317539-354159 GCA_013400375.1 Thinocorus orbignyianus | reverse complement strand
CCCTCTGCTCTGCCCTTGTGAGACCCCACCTGGAGTACTGTGTCCAGCTCTGGAGACCTCATCATAGAAAGGACATGGAACTGTTGGAACAGGTCCAGCGCAGGGCCACCAAGATGATTAGAGGGATGAAGCACCTCTCCTACGAGGACAGGCTGAGAGAGCTGGGGCTGTTCAGCCTGGAGAAGAGAAGGCTCCGGGGAGACCTGATAGCAGCCTTTCAGTATCTGAAGGGAGCCTGCAGGAGAGCTGGAGAGACTTTTTGTCAGGAAGTGTAGTGATAGGACGAGGGGTAGAGATTTTAAACTGGAAGACGGGAGATTTAGATTAGATATTAGGAAGAAGTTCTTTCCTGTGAGGGTGGTGAGGCACTGGAACAGGTTGCCCAGGGAAGCTGTGGCTGCCCCATCCCTGGAAGTGTTGAAGGCCAGGCTGGATGGGTCTTTGAGCAACCTGCTCTAGAGAGAGGTGTCCCTGCCCATGGCAGCAGGGTTGGAACTCGATCTTTAAGGTCCCTTCCATCTCTAACCATTCTATGATTCTCTGATTCTCAAACCATAACAGTAGTCTTAAGAGCCAAGGAACAACTGTTCTTCGAAGAGGGTCCACTGAAGAAGAGGACTGAGCAGAGGAACCATGACTCCACTTGGTGCACATACGGAGAGGAGTGAACACATCTGGGACTTGTGGTGGAAAAGACAGAGGAGTAGTTGCAGCACACCCAAAAGACAGCCAAGGCTACTGTGGCGATAAAATACATACATGTGATGCTGGATATAAATGCACACAGAACCAAGATTTTTAATACAGCTTCTCTAACTTACGCAGCACTCTGAAATATGTAACAGCATTGAATTATGCACTTTACATTCACTTTCCTGTATCTGTATTATTTGCTTTAACCTCTATCTAATCGGTAGTATTATAGCACATCTCAAGTATACAGATTTACACATACATACAATATTTACATTAGTTATTTAACCTACACTTTAGTTTTGGGTTTTGGGTGGTTTTTTTCTTTGTTTCTACTCAGATCATATAAAAATGCTAGTGATGTCATAGATACCATAGTCAGGAAAGAAAAAACAATTCTTTTTTCACAATCTTGAAGAAATACATAGACCAGTACATCCTTTGCTTATAACATCATTCTTTAAGATACACGGAAAATCTCTCCTGACATGTTTTTGATCTCGTTCAGAACAAAGGGTATTTCTATACTGAAGGAAGATCATATCTTGGAAATGCATTCAAGTCCTTTTAACTATTTTAGCTTAAATGTCTGTCCAACACAATGCTACATAGCTTTGTCCACTTACACGTAAAAGTCCGTAGAACTTCTCTCATGATGGAAGGTACAGAGCTTCTGCACCTTCAGAGAAGGAATAAATTTTCTAATGAAATAATAACTACCTGTTAAGTATAAACAAATCCAAAAGCTACTCTGCAAAACACCAATGTTTTAAGATACTACTTTAACAAGAGTCAACTTCCAGAGGTCTCTACAAAGCCAATTTGCAAATGACAATTTTCCCACTAGTCAGGATTTTCCCCATTGTCTACTACTGCAGTTCCCAGCAAAGAAGTAATTTTAAAATGTTAATAAAAGTTAAAGACCACATAGACTTTCTGTAAAAAACAAAGCAGATTGTACTTGAATTTTAACTCAAAGCTAAACTCCTCAAAATTTTTCAGATGTACAGAAAGAGCCCTTTTCTCTGACAGAATTTCTGCTTGCGGCAGGAAAGGTACTTGCAAATACTCCCTCAGATGTGCAGATCTAAGTAACAATTTTCAAATTTCAAGATCATCCCTTTTTCTTAAAAAAAAAGATTTAAAAAAAAGAGAAGAGTCCAGAATGCCACTTCACTTCGGCATCACCAGATCAGCACTAAATTTATGCCTTGTCACTCCTTCTTGCAAGCTTTGAAATCACCTGAGCAGCAGCAAGGTTCAGAGCATGGCAGCAATTTTATTAATTCAGCATATTTGCAACCCAGTTACCTGAATGAAGAGCAGTGATTGCTCCTCACCAGAGGCCACAAAAACCAAGACCATGCAGCCCATAAATACGGCATTGCGATTGTTTGTAATGGGCCACAGGCTTTGTGTTCAGCCCATAACACAAGCCATGGGACTTACTGGGCTCTGCTAAACGTGTCTTGGCCTGCCTGAAGTTTTGTTTTAGCATTGAACAGCAACCGTCTACTGATCAAATAAAGAATATATACTTCGCTTTAGCTATCACTGAGATTTGTACAGCTGTGCAGTGCAGCATCTAGTATTATACATATATCTGGAACTAACATAGCAATAATTATTCTGTGTAAAGTGAACTATTTAATACACTGGAATAAAAAGCAGCATAAAGGGGTGAAGACGCAGAACAACTGTACAGAACTAAAAAGTCAAAGGATGATACAGAGTCCTGAGGCTACAAACACCTCACCAATGGTCAGTTGCTGGCTGCAAGACTGCAATCTAGGAGCTGGATGAAGTCACTCATAAAGGGAACAAAGAACAAGTATCAAACATACATGAAATACACCATTACATAGTAAATCTGGAGGTACTGATATGGATTGCAACATGGATTTACAAGGCAGCACAGAAAGAACAGCTTGTAGAAACATAAAAATGACCAAAGTGGATTATGAATGAGGAGGAAGCAGCTCCCAACATCAACCTCGCGGACCAGTGGGGGCTCTGGCAACTCACAACCAGTCATATTCCTCCCTCACCCCAAATGAAACCATCCACCTTACAAGGGAGTGCATAGCACCAAAGAGCTAATGTTTGCGCATTTATCATTTTGAATGTACGTAATTTGAAACTAATGCTAGTATGACTGTAACTCAACTATCAATAATTCTTTGATTGACTGCTAAGACTTTCACCAGCCTATCTGCTTGACTCTGCAAACAGCCATCACTCTTCCTAACAAAATTTCAAGCGTAACAAATTCAAGCAAACTACCTGAAACCTGGATGCAACAAAGCAGTGAGAAAAGACTCTAAGATTTGGAAGGAGAGTAGGTACAGACGCATGCATTAGTAGCTATTTAGCCTGAGGAGAAAAAAGCCGCATTAGTACAATACCTCAGCAGCTGCTGGGTGAGGATCATGTTTATCGTGGGAAATAAGCAGTGAAGAACTTCAGACTGAGAAATCACGCAGCCAGAATAGTCAATGGATTCCCTCCACAAAGAAAACTTTGAGTTCAGAATGAAGTTAATTCATCATCTTCTACACAAGATAAACAGTGTGTTACTAGGAAGGAAAATAGCAAGCAATTTTATTTATATGTACCTTCACACACACACAGAGACAGGTTCTCATCACCTCACTAAGTCCCATTTTCCAACTTTCACAGACTTATTTGAGCATTCTGGGTGTTTGCTCACACTGACTGGAGCACACACACATTTTTTACCCTGTCACTGAAACCCTACATCATAAATCAGACTTTTCCTTTTCTGCTAAAGTAACGGTCCCCTCACTCAGCCTCTGCTCTGTCTTCTACTTCCTTCCTCCAAAAGCATCCCATCATATTCATGTATATCTGCTTAGATAAGGAAATGTCATTACATACTCTCTCATTTTTCATTCTGATATTCTAGGTATACACTTATTGGCAGCAAAGCTGGGCTTTGCCGCTTTCCACTGCTGCTGATAAAAGCAGGAATTCAATTCCATCCTGGGACATGGGGTGAAGATGCTTTCAATTCTTGATTAAGTTTTAATTCCACATTATCTATGGTAATTCAGTTTGAAGGGAACCATATCAACTTAAAACAGAAATAAGACAGCATAATCCTTTTTATTTCATTTGCTTATAACATTGTCATGCTTTGATGAGAACACCACGAGAAGTGAACCCATGAAGGAAGGTGATATTTACAAGGCGAAGAAGTAAGAGGGGACCAATCTTTTTCTACTTTGTTGTTGCAGCCTCCCCTGAAACACTACGAGATTACAGACTTCATCCTGCTATTAAACTATTGCCTTTGTAGAGTATTAAGAGACTTTATATACAGAGTGTAAACGGTATTTACAGATTCACAAATTAAGTTTCTTATGTAAAGGCAACATTTTATCTACATACACATACATAACCATTTTGTGTTACCTATACCAACCAACTACAAACAATAAAGCATAGCATATTCATTTTCTCAAAAATAAAATATTGGCAGAGTTGACACTGAATCAAATGTGGAGAGAAAATTGATTCAGCAATACAAACTCTGAAAAAACAACAAAATCTTTTTCTTATCACTGTAATATTACTTTACAACAGCTCGGTTATTACTGATGTAAAATTCATGGCATCAAAACCGAAACACTGCTGTGGAACAAAATCTGAGAAGAGGCTTTGAAAACAGACTCTGAGAATTAGCAATCAATTCATCTTCCTGCCGGAGATTGCTGCAAAGCAGCAATCATTGCTAAATCAAACATGCCAAAGCTTGGTGCACCACAGTTCAGGGTTTAGCGTATTAATTTAAACCATGTGCAGTTTCAATTCAACTTAATACCTCAGGCTGTGAACCGTAATTAGGAAGAAGCTGGCACACGTTCAGTTGCATTGCACTCGCATATAAACATTGCTATGTCTTAAAAACCACTCTGCATAAACTAACAGGACAAGCAAGTTCTCTGCATTTTCTCCATCATGTCCTGATGTAAGGGAACAACCCTCAGAGGTCCCATTTGGTCTACTTTGCTTGTTTAAGTTTTTGCTAACTCCTGCATTTTTTACATTATTTTTGTCATAATTAATCACATACTTGTTTAGATTTAAGAAAGATGCCGTGAACATAAATAATGTCACTTCTAATTTAAAAGTCACATTTTTCTCCTTAAATATATGTCCTCCACAAAAGTGAAGAGGTTTCCTTCCACACTTACTGAAGAGATCACAAAGTGATTTTCAGCAATCTGTGAATCTCACAAATAAACTGAAAAGATACATTTTTGCTGTCACTTAACTTTTTCGTGTTAAAACGGTCATGAGAAAACTTCATTTTACCTTTTTCATAGTTTTTCTTTCAAGGTAATTTTACTCCTTGACACATCAAAAATGTTGATTAAATGTTTTAAAGTGGGAAAGGATACAGAACAATGCAAATATATCAAATTCTTTGACTCGGATGTGGCACAACTGGAAAGGTGAATTATTCATTTTTACATATATACAGTCTGAGTTAAGCCAATCTGTTCCTTTTTCCTCATTTGCAAAGACAGAATAACAAAGCCATTAAGAGAAGCCTAGATTTTTAGCTATTTTCAGATCTTCACAGCATGTATGTAAACACAGTACTATTGTAACACGACATATGTCAGAATTAAAAACATTAAAATATTATAACTGTCTGATTTGCTGTGGTGTTAATAAACTCAGTTATAACATCTGAAGATACTTTATTTATAAATTCCTTATGATCAGTCATACCACATCAGTGTTTAAGCAAGCTGTCCTAAAAACAAGGAATATCAGTAATCTAATGTTACATAGTTACAAATTATGATATACAAGAATTATTACATAAAAGTTCAACAGTTGGGGGGGGGAGGAAGTAACTTCCCTCCTTCCCTTTTTTTAATCTAGTACGAATTCACAATCCCAACTCACTCAGGCTCCCTGAATTCATTGGCGATGAGGTAGTTCCAGTTTTGGTTGTACCAAATGCTTATCTTCATACTCTCCAAAACTGCATCCCTGTTGACTCCAAATCAATGAGCTTTGATTTTATGTCGTGTTTGTTTCCAGAATCCGTTTTCTTTCACCTTCCTGTAATCCCATGGCAGATCTGGCAGCACTTACCTTTGTGCCCACAGCCACATCACCATGATGGGCACTGGTGGTGGCTAATTCAAGGCCAGAGGAGCTGGTTGAAGATGCAGAACCATCCAAGCACTGCAAATACCATCATTAAACAGAAGGCTCAAGGCCTTACAAGAGAAATTTGCAATACCTAGGGGTTGTGACATTCAAAAAGTACCAAAAGAGAAGCAACAAAGTCCACAAGCCAGATGTACAACTGCTGGTCAAGACTTCCAATGGATTATCAGGGAAAGACAACTAATTTACCAGAAAGAATAACACATCAGGAAATTACCAACCAAAATATCTCTGTCAAATTCACCCAATAGCTTCAAACCATACTGAGTTTACAACTTGTCACTTTTGGCCATAAAAGCCAAAAATGTGCATCTCAAAACTAGACTTATTATTGTATCTGAGACAGATGAAGCTTTCCATAAAAAGGCATGAATTTTAATGAAAATTGAAACAAAGCATTTGGTTGAATGAAATATTATCCCCAAAATATATTTAATTCATTGATTTTTCTCAATTCTATTATCAAAACTACATGCTCAGTTAATCAACAGTGATCTATCTGAATTCTGCACACCAGGCACTGATGTATGAAAAAAACTATAATGAAAACAGCAAAAGTCTCAGAACAAAACTGTAAGTGTTCTCACTTCAATGCACATATTCAGCTATGGTTTATTTTTATTTTTAATAGCTGCAACTAAAAGGACCATGATCTGTTTCATCAGCCTGGCAAAGTGCAGGGTACGCATTAAGACTAGTAGCTATCACAGTGAACGTATAAGTGTAGGAGGAAGGAAACGGGTCTTGTCTACTTAATCTTTATCTCAGGTTTTCCTGATGTTACAACTGGGACAAGACATAGCACTCTGTGAGACACCAGCTAGTGAGAGTCATTTTGGAAACATAAAATTAAACAAAAATTATCACTTTACAACAATAACATCTTCATTACCGAGACAAATGTTCTTATTACACAAAACTGATTTTTCTGGCTTTTGAAATAAACATTAGAAAATACAGTCATTCTGTTTCTTAATAACAGCAGAAATAATTTGATTTTCTATACCATGTTACCTGTAGGATATGCAGAAAGTTTGCTTACCTTGTTGCAACACTTTTAGATAAACTAAACAATCCTCAACAATAGTTGTTTTAGACAGCTAAGGAAAAATAGGTATTGTCTACTGAATGAAGTTTTAACCTAGTTTCTAGATGCTGGACTTAGTAAACAACTTCGATTAGCAGTGAGAATGCAATATTTAAAAGTAACTGCTCCATACTAAAGACCAAAGTAGTTATCTAACAGATATCTGGTGAGCTAAAATACAGCAGTATCCTCAGCCTAGCTCTATATCACATTTTAAGTCAAGTTGAGATTCACACATTGAGCTTTCACATCCAGCCTCTCCAAAAGCCTCGACTGGCAGGTGTGCCCAGATTATGTCTGCCCACAACAGCAATACCGAGTCCATCACAAAGCTCCCAGTTCCTAGGACTGCTTGTCCCTGATTAAAGAGTAACTCTATAAAACACACAGTGTTGGAAGCAACTACCAAAACTGCTGTGCGTCACCTTCTCAACACTGCTGACATAACCCAAGACTTACAAGCTGCTATCCAGCAAACATTTCTGGGAAACAAGCAAACAAAAATATTAAAATCTCTAATTTACATTAAAAAATACAGGCAATGCTCTAAACAGCATTGGAGTAGAATTTGATTGAATGTCTAGAACCAGTACCATAGACTTGGACACCAACATGTGCTGGAATGCTGTGTTACTAATACACAAAACAGGTCACCCCAAGCAACAGACTACCTTAAAAAACAAACAGAAAAGTACAGGTTTTTCCCAGATAATAGTATCTGTAAAGATGATTACTATTCCTTTGAGTGAGAACTCATAATAGCATCATGAAGCTTTCAGTCTTTTCTAAGTTTCGCTGACACAGCTAAAATTTTAAAACATTCACCTGGGAACAGATTCTGGCAACAGGAATCTGTCATACTGTGCCTCGTGACACAGAACAAGGGGACTTGAAAGAAGCCTTTGATCTCCCCAGGGCTCCCCCTTTCATAAAAATGCTGAATTGTGAGTACTATGCTAAAAAAAAATAAAATAAAAGAAATCATTTAATCACCCAAACATCCTTGCTCTGACCAAATCACCACAGGTGTTTGTTTTGTAACTCAGAGTTACCTGGCTGCAGTCAACCAGCGTGCTGATACCTGCACATTAGTGAAACTTGATAGCAATGCTTCCCTTTTAATCACTTGTCTTCCATCATTCTGTTGCTCTTGATTATTCCACAGAAGAGATGTAAAGCTACTGGCTGTCCCTTACACACCGAAGTCTAGCACAGCCTGTAATCCCGTGATTGACACTTGCACACGGCAGGCTGAAATAATAAGCTTGAAATTCCTCAGGCAGCTAAACCCTCATTTCACAGGTGAGTGAATTTACTGAGCTACTACAGAACTGAAACTTTAAAACAAAGCTAGTTGTTCACAGCAACAGATGAAATAACCCGAATTGTTAGATTCGCAACTTTAAATCCCAGGCTCATTTTGGCATCAAACTCAGACCTGCAGATGGCATCAAAGCCTACAGGAAAAGGAGCGTTTCAGGCACACCCATTCCTTCATCATTCTGCTGTCCTTGGCATGCCTCCCCACCCCGTCCTCACTATCTTACTGCTCTTGGGTTTATGAAAGCTCTTCTCAAACACACAACTCTGCCGAGTCACTGCAGATCCGATTTAGCAGCTAACTCCAGTTTCCCAGCTCCTTCCAGAGCCAGGTACAGGGGTGCCACACGCTAGATCACTCCAGCCCCGTTCGGACCGGGGCTCACAGACACTGCCAGGCTTACACACACCATCAGACATTGCAAGTGATCTGCTGAAGTGCCCTTAAAAGTCCAAGGGCTGCCATACTCATTTAGATCAAATAAATACCTAGACCAGTATTATACCACCAGGTGCCAGAAACATACATTTAGAGAAGCAGATCACTACAATAAGACAAACTTACATGACCGGGTGTCAGCAAACACTGGTTTGCAAAGTCCAATTGCCCTGACAGCCATATAGTTAAAAACTACTGGTGGTTCCAGTGTAGTCTTATCCTTCTTAAACCCATCTGTAATTTGGCTACTACAATATATTGCAAAGCCACATGCTGCCATTTGTACTATACAAAAAAGAAGTTTGGGTGGTTTGTGTGTGTTTGGTTGGGTTTTTTTTTACATTAAAGTCACTCTTTGGATAACACTGTTTTATAATGAAAAAAAGGTAAGTTATTCATTCTTTCCTTTCTATACCAGTAATGACTTTCAGACATGTCAAAATGCTCCTTAGCTACCTTTACATATCTGAAAATCACTAGTCATAAATGAAACTGTCCAACATCCTCAATCACCTTTACTACCTCCCTCCTTCTTCAGGCAAGTTCTAGTTTCACATCATCTTTTTTGAGATGGTAAGATGTGAACCATGTAACGTGAGCACAAATAGAAGCCATAATTTATATAGAAGCACAACTTGTTAAAAATTTTTTTACAATTAGCTTTCAAACACTAAAATAGCCATTTCAAAAATCTGGTTTAAATAAAATTGTCCTGGTATGTACCTTACTTAACTACAGCCTTAGCTGCACTTCATTGGCATTCTTTAAATTAGTTTCTACTTATATTTTAATAACTTATGCCTTGTTTTTTTTTCTAGGATTCAGTGTTCTACTGTTTTGTATGTACAGGTTACTTGATCTCAAACTGCCCAACTGTCCCTCACCAAAGGTGATAAGTGACCACTGGGTACTCAAGACTCTGGCAGAAGAAAGGAACAGAAGTAGCCACCTTAACACACTTCTGCAGTCCCACATAGGACAAGAGTGGGCTCAACCCATGTAACTGCCAGTTGGACAAGCCTCAACCAAAGCCCAACCTTCTAAAGGTCCTCGTAAGGAATTTGGAGTTGCTTCTTTCCTAAGCACCCTGGAAGACAGAGGAGTCACCCCACTCCACTGACTGTACCTTAACTCTTGAAGATACAGCTCAATCATGGATTTGCTCCTCTTGCAGCAACCTTTCAGGCAAGCAGTCTCAGGAACAGCACTTCCATCGTACCCATCTCCAGGTTCCATCAACCACCCAAGAACCTCTTTTATAATGATATCATATAAACATATACACCTCAGTCTACAATGAAGGAATAGCATCACATATAGGTGAGAAACAGCAAGAGGACAGGTAGAAGGAGATAGGCATGACTATTAAAGAGGGAAACTCCTGGGGTGAGAGATGAGGCTAAAAGAAACAGATTAATGCAAAGAAAAAAAGAGATGTCCCAAGACAGAATTTTATTTAGAACTTATTTTTATACAAGAACAGTATAATTTTAGTACAATTTGAAAATTAATAAACAATTGACTTTATCAAAATTTAAGGTATAGATATTGTACCTAGACAGCTCTGACCTTTATCGCTGCAACAAGAACAAGAGAGATATTAAATCTTTTCCTCAGGGATAGGAAAATATAATTGACCTCTAACTATGGAATTCTCCCTTCTATTTTAGAAAACTGCAAACTAAGCATCGACAATAGCTCAAGGCCACTGAAGCCCTTGATTCTTTTAGTCTCCTGCATGTAAATTATTGACTTCTAATTGACTAATTTCAATTGAGGAAAAAACAGTAAGGCACCAATACTGTCAAGAAGCATCATTTCACCATAGTCTGTTCTGTGGTTCACCTTTAAGCAACAAGTTCAAGATAAGATTTCTTTAGCATTAACACTCAAAATAGATTCCATAGCAGAACATTACTGCATTATGCAAAACCTTGATATAAAAATCAAAAGCCTACCAGCTGCTTTGCTGGACAAAACCAGAATATGTGGTATTTAGACATACGCACTGTTTTAATCACAGGGTTTCCAAATGCATAGGCTAAATTAAAAACAATACACATAAAACGCAAAAAAAAAGTTATTGCCTTTACAGAGGTTCACTTTGAAACCTAGTAACCACTTTTTGTCAGCCAAAATGCTCGTTCACAATGTCTTCTGTTAAATACAAAAATGTCTTCTACGGTTATCTTAGGCTCCAACAGATACAGACTGCTGCAATTCTGCCCTGTAACATGTGCTTTATTACATCATGCTTATCTTTCCAGCCATTTCTCCACATAACCTTTCACAAATCATCAGAGATCCATTCAAACACAACAGTCCCCAAAAGCAGAGCTCATCCTAAATGGCATTTTACTGGGGAAGGAAGCGGAGCACAGGAGGAAGACCACTGCCAAACCTCTGCCAACTTGAAGTGGAACCATCCTTCTTACAATGTGCTGTAAGTGTTAACAGGTTAAAAGTGGGGAAAAAAAAGAGGAAAAAAGGGTAATGGTCTTTAAAAAAAAAAATGTCAATAGGAAAACCAGAAGCAAGGGCTACCACTTCAAGTATAAGAAGACTGAGACCAACAGTATTTTAAAGATACGAATACTGGGAATTGTAAAGACAGGTAGAAAGATATTTTTTTATTCCTTCAAATATTAATAAAATTTTAATTTTTCTTTAAAAAAAGCCTAGCAAAATAGGGCCCATTCCTAAAGTCCCTATAGGTTATTAGAACATAATTAGTTACTGATTACTAAAATACAGGCTAAATTACAAAGGTAAGAGTTGGGCAGAATTACAGCAGGAGTAATCAGTAAGGAAAGGGAATGATTGTGAATACAGCTGCTATATAGTTGTGTTTTCATTTCTAACAGTCCTGTCCCATTCTTCTTTAGGGGATCGAGGTCAACTCACTTGTTTTCACTAGATATTGGCATAACTTTGGGTACTATCCTTCTGAATCTTTCCAAGTCCTCCTCTTTAAAAGTTTTTAAAATATAACATTAGCTTCTCTGATACTCTTCACTAAATCATCCCAAGCACACACGCAAAAAAAAAACCATACCAAAAAAAAACCCAACAGCCTTGCACGCATGACAATTAAGGGGCAGGATATTAAACCACCTCAGACCGCGAGAATTCACGGTCATGCTTGTAGAGGAAGCCCAAGAGGCAGTATTCGTAGTCTTTGAGCAGTGACCAGAATCCACTTAGGAAAATACCATGGGCCCAGCAACTACTTAATAAATGCTGCTTTTAAGAAAAACAGTTTAGTTGCCACAATAAAAAAATATTACTTTGTCAAAGCATGACACAAACACTTGAGGAAGTACTGAAACACCTCTGTAATTTCCTGGACACTAACTTTCTAGTTTTCCTCATCAATACCTAAACTCAGGCTTCCTTCAAACAAGGAACAAAATACATTTTACTTCCTTATACATTATCTTGTATAAATATGCGGGTGTGGGTATGTGTTTGTGTGCATAGCAGAAAACCTAGTAGCATTTTCACATGAGAAGACAGGAAAAGGAAGCTAGGTAAGACATAAGACATTATCTGAAGCTTATTGTATTAAACAACCACAGCCAGACATCAAATGAGAGCAGTTTTCAGTAGAGCTATATTCTTTGATTACAGACATTAGGAAGACAAACAGATCAACAATCAGTGAATCCACTCAAAGTACAGGTATGTTTATAAGTATGTGCGGTTTCCACTACTGCCCTACAGTTCACAATTTAACATAGAAGTAGTTCACCTTTGCCATTAGCTTTCTCAGTGAAGACAATCCTTAAAGATTATCAACTTGAAAAACATTTAAACAAAAATCAGATTTTAAATAAAAAATCCAAACTCTAACTTTGGATAAAAATGTATAGTAAATGTGCTAAAGATGACAAATCTCTGATCGGGTATGCACTTCGTTTTTGTTGTATTCACTTAAAAATAAAGCCAAGCAAAATAAAGATATCCAAGACAGAAGTTTGTTCCAGCTGAAGCCAACTCTAATCTGAGTATATCTGCTGAATGCAAAAGGTAGACATATCTGAGGCTACCTTTTACATAACTAGGTTCTGTTAGCACTAAGAAAAGGACAGTAAATAGGCTTGTCTATCTGTAAACAAGTTTACCTCTGTACACAGACTTCAGCATCTGTAAAAAAAAGCTATTTAACAGACACCTCTCCATGCAGATCTCCATTTTAAGGAGATATAATTCAGAGGACCTGAATTAACCACTTTGATTAATCTTTTGTCCACTGCATGCAACTTCATCTATTATAACCAAAACCCAGTGCTGTTATCTCAAAATAGTGAGATGCTATTCTTTTTCAGTAGCATGGAGGACTGAATTCAAAGTAAGGTCATACCAAGTAGAGGTTACTACTACATCCAATTTTAGATAGAGTCTTGATTCAAGACAAAGTTCTTTATCTTCAGAACATGAGCCACTTCTTTATATTTTTCCACCCTATTACATGAAAAATATGGATTCACTTCTACCAGTTGTTATCATTGACTTAAGGGGTCAACACTGAGCAGTTACATGACCCATCTCACAGTATTCTACGGCAATTAAGGTCATAACAGACAAAAAACTATTCAGCGTTAAAGAGCACTGTAATTTTTTCTTCCTCTTGTGTCATCATCTTAATACTCTTCAAACAAAAGCCTGCAAGTAAGCTACAATGCAATATAGCTCTCCTAGCCAATTCTAGAAGAGGAATCCTGCAGTTCCTTTGAAGCACATTGTTACCAGCAACAATGGAAGTTGCTCTATAAAGCTATGATCCGGCAGAGAAGAGTCTCCCTAAGAACCACAATTATAAAAAAAATACAACCCACCAGCTTTGGATTTAAAACCAAGTTAAAATTTCCACGTAGTGAACAAGACCACTACAGGGAACTTGAGGTACAGAATTTCCACTCCTCAAATCAACATTTTCATTTGCAGCTACTGTGCATTTGATGTGCATCACAGACACTGTACGGCTCTAACACACTAGTATATGCTATAGCAGTTGAATTTAAAGCAAGGCTAGGAACAGGACAAAATATACACTCTTGTTGAGATTGTCTTCTGAAATAGAGTCTCATGCTGGTCTATTTAGCCTTATGCAAGGAAACTTAAAAACTTGAAAGGAGTTTCCCTTTCATCAAGGAGTATAAAACAGAGTAGGAGGCCTCCATAACATAAAAGTGGCTTGAAAAGAAAACACACAAAGCAGAAAAGAAATGACAGCTCTGTTGTCTGCTGCAGCAAAACCACTGTTTCCTGAGGCAACTGAACAGATTGGGCCACTGCATCTGGAAATGCTGACTCAGTACGGCAAATGGCCAGCTACCAACTGCACCCTGACTTAACAGCAGCCAGTTTCTTTAGCAAACATGAAAAGAGTACCAATTCTGCGCTAAGAGTCGGTGAAAGCAAACTTTTGAAAAACTCATTCAGCAAGACATCCCGAGGCAGCCCTGCTAAGAGGTGTACTAAACACTGCATCACCTACATAGAACAAAAGTTTATTAATAACCCTGTGGTTAAGGCTCAACGAAAAGCTACAGAAACAATTCTCAGCCTAGAGTTACAACTCAACCTATCTCTGTTTTCAAAGTGACAAAACAAATCCATGTAATGTTACAAACCAACTTTCCAAAAGGCTGTGGGACACAAGGGAACCAATCCAATTTGGCCACATAGTTTGTACATAAAATTTCACTTCCATTGCAATAATGCCAAATTCACACAACAAAGCATAACGTAGCTTTCATACAACACTGAAGGAAACAGCAGTAGCAGAACAGGATGTGAACAAAATTTAGCTGTCAAAGCCTGACAACCACTACACCAGCATTTCATCCTACATTATTTTTACCCATTTTGAAGGGGCTTTTTTAGCTCATTCATCATAACTGAAAAGAAAAAACCTCCAGAGTCAGCGACACATTACTATTTCTGTTTATAGAAGTCAGAAAGCAAAAGACCTTGCCCCTTGAATCATTTACCATAGCACACAGCAACATCTTTACCCCATCGTATATATACCAATCCATCCACCCACCATACCCTGCCTCCCACTTCTAAAGACTGGCCGACTAAGAGGAGAGGGCGATGAGGACATCAGGACATGTGCTTCTGTGTCAGAACAAAGCAGGGAGACTGGATCGCCAAGCAACAGAAATAGAGACAGCAGTCTATTGGTGACTTAATGAGTCACCAATAAAGTGTCACTGAACAAAATACAGTAAAAGTTGGTGACAGAAGTGTGTAATCCTACAAGAAGAAAAAGTAAGATACGAAGGAGTCCAAAGCCATGTTACTTTATGGAAGAGTAAGGCTCTAGAGATGGGAAGATGTTCCTACATGGTTCAGAAAAGTAGGTAATGTGAGAATGAGAAAAGATGAACTGGACAGTGACAAGAACATGAAGGGTTAGCAGAAGAGGGGGTGGAAACACACCATAACTTCTGTCTGTTTCTGCAAGAGCAGCAGAGATTGAAACAACAACAAAAAAAAAAAACGGTATTGGGGTTACTGACAATTAGACACATCTGGGAAGAGGACACAATCTGACAGGACAGAGAAGGCGGAGAGTAGGATGGGCACATGGGGCCGGCAGGACAAGAGAAAGGACCGCCTGCAGACGGGACAGTGCCACCAGAAAGAAACCTCACAAGAGAAAGCAGAGGGAAGAAGAGGAAGGATACCACGAAGACGAGAGAACAGGAGAGCAAGTCAGAAGGAGAGCTGTGCAGATCCAGGGGTTTGTCTGGCAGCCCGGGAGGCACCGGCAGGCCCTGCCCGGGGGACGCCGAGCCCGGGCCGGTCCCCGGGGAGATGCACCGGTACCGGGAGGCCCCCGGAGGGCCTGGCCGGGGTGTGTGCTCTGCCGGGGGAGCAGCGGGGCCGGGCTGCAGGGCTGCCCTGACAAGCGCTGCGGGGCGGCGTGAGAGAAGCGTGAGGGACGGGCAGGCGACGGAGCCGTCCCGGGGCAGAGGGAGGCTCCGTCCCGGGGCAGAGGGAGGCTCCGTCCCGGGGGNCTCACTTTTTGTGGGGCGGCGGGTGCTTGTCCCTCCTGCCGGCCGCCGCGGACTGCTTGGGCCGCCGCCTGCGGGCCTGCAGGGCCAGCACTGCCGGGGAGAAGAGAACANGCGGGAGCGCACCTGAGGTAGGGAGCGGCCTGGTCTACCCCGGTCCCTCAGCTGCCAGAAGGGTTAGCTCCGGCCAGCACCTGCCCCTTCCACCCGGCTGCCGGAGTGGGCTCTGTCAGGGCGTCGAGCCGCCTGGAAATGAGTTTTGCTAAATTTTGGGTGTAGGGCTGCGTAGCAAAGCGATCCCCCTCGCTGGCAGCTGTGGCAGGAGGAGGAGAGAGCTCCTGGCAGCAGCCAGGGTGAGATCAGCTTTAGCCCGTCCCCAGACCTGTGTGGGGTGAGGTGCCAGAACCAATTAACCTCACGATGCAAATCCAGGGAAATTAGATTTCCCTAATTCTCATTCTCACTAAGTTATTTGGTTGTCGTGACGGACAGCTCTTGGCAATTGCTTTTTTCCTGCAGAGGATGTCTTCTTGCCCCAGGTACCAGGCAGTATTCAGATTTGGCCTAGTAATGACCTGTTGGAAACTGTCACTTCTTACTTGTGCCGTGCATAGCACGGCTCGGTTTTTGACAGCATTGTGACTGAAATTTTGTGTCATTTCTAACTTACGCCTGGTGCAGAAGATGATCTGGGTCATATCAAAACCTGCAGAATGAGTGTGAGGCTTGTCTGGCTTATCTCCACACCAGACTGGAGTTCCAGGGCGCAGTAATGGAAAGGTGACAGGGGACAGTCATTAAATTTTGAGGCAGAACTGGCTCCCTAAATGGCAAGACAAAGAATCTCTAAGGATGAAGATCTAAAAGCAGCTGCAGTCAAGGTATTATGAGAGGGAAGGGAACTAGCAGTAATCACTGGCCTTAAGTAATAGGATCATTGAGATTTCAACTACACAGAAAATTGAATTTCTGCTTAGGGTTAGTTCAGCTTAGGGATGGGAGAGAAACAGAAAGATAAAGCTAGACAACTCAAAGAGGAGATACCACCATGTAAAATACTTTTTTGTCTGGCTGGGGAGCCTGGTGAACAGAAAACATTAGGACTGTGGAGCTTCTAAACTATAGCTCTCCGGAGGCACCACAGCTGTGTTCCTAAATCAAAACATTATCTATGTCCCATCCTCCATCATACAAAAACACAGGAGAAAAACATTTCCAGTATAAACTACTGCTGGGATAAGGTGCAATGTTGGTATGTTACATCTCCCTTGTTGTGGTTAGTCTTCTACTGATAGCTCAGTACGATAGGTGAGGGAACAGAATGCTGTACTAAAATTTTGAAGAAAGTTTGCTGAGAAAGTTTAGATGCATGAAAATGAATAATGGTTGAATGTTAAAAAGCAGATTACATATCTACCCTTTGTTTCCAGGGTAATTTTAACTCCATTGGTTAAATTGTGCTCCTGCATGAATACTTGTGCCTGTACAAAGAATGGTAGAGACAAGCAGCTGACGACAGGGGAAATGGTGAGACTGCTTTTTTCTTTGTCTGTGCAGTGCCAGTTTAAAGTTACCTTGTAGCTGTGGCTATAGAGCAGAAACCATATCGGAGTCCCAATCATCTTTTCAGCTACTCATGTACAATTCCACTCACTTCAACAGGAGGTTTATATGTAGAACTGATTGGACAATTGGGTCTTAGATAAGTACAGTGAGCTTTGCTTGCATCAACAGGATTATAAATTTGCCAAATCTGGAGTCAGGAAGGAATTTCCCTCACAAGCATAATGTCAGCAACATAATCAGGGCGAGGGAACAATCTGCTAGCACATAGAGGAGGAATTATGTTAGGACTAGGTGGGTGTATACTGAACAGTCAATTTCTTTCAGTTCTAATGGACACATATTTGGGGACTGTATACTTCCTGGGTTTTGTTGTTTTCCTGTGTGTCCATCCCCCTGAAAAGCTACTCAGAGGACACTCACAGCCTTTCAGGACCTAGAGGAGGCTTATAAGAAAGATGGAGTCAGACATTTTAGCAGGGAATGTTGCAACAGGACAAGGGGTAATGGTTTTAAAGAAAAAGAGGGTAGATTTAAACTAGAGATAAGGAGGAATTTTTTTACAATGAGGCTGGTAAAACACTGGAACAGGTTGCCCAGAGAGGTGGTAGATGCTCCATCCCTGGGAGCATGCAAGGTCAGGTTGGACAAGGCTCTGAGCAACCGAATCTAGTCGAAGATGTTGAAGATGTCCCTGCTCATTGCAGGAGAGTTGGAGTAGATGACCCTCAAAGATCCTTTCCAACCCAACATGTTCTATGATTCCAAGTGCAAAAAAAATGACTGAAACTCTATGTGTATAGGGGATTACCATGTGCAATTAACTAACTGGAGAGTAAATTAAGGTTGGTAGAGGCTAGACGTATTTCAGAAAATAATAAAAAAAAAAAGCTAACCAAGCTAACCACCTTATTTCTCAGACTCTTGAGAGTCTAACACCCTTCCTGAGAACCCAAAAGGTAGGTGAGAATTCAAAAAGTTACAGATATAATTCAAGTTATGTGGTTGCTAAGAATGGATCTACCCTGGATTATTGTTTATTTGAATCCACTCATTTCAGTGAAATTCTCCATCTTTTTTTCAATATATTGTTTTATGATGTGAAACATTTTCAAAAATAAATGATTTTGAGTCAAGTGAGAAGACAGACTAAATAGCAAAACAAATTTGTAAAATCAGTATGCGACAAAAATAAAAAACAGTGGGCTGGGTCAGAATGTGTTTGTTTCTGGATGTCTCTGTGAACATAATATGGGAACAGGTGTCTGTTTCATTACAAGAATTGCCACAGAGCTCATTAACTCTAAGGAAGGCCGCTATGAGATTTAGGTGACTTGACCAACGCAGAAAGGAAAGTCAACAGCAGAATTAGGGGATCTTGGGTACAAACGCCAGGGGAGAATGAGAGAATATCAAATTATGGAATTATGTTTTTACCTGTTTATAATACAATTTAGACCACTCACCTGACACTCCATGGATGTTTGGTTTATTTCTTTTTCACCTGGCTTTGAAATATTCCATTTACAGCAAAAAACATTAACCTTTCACATGTGTACAGAATAAAAAGCTACTTAGCAGCAGTCCTGTAAACACGATATTGTCATCTTTCTGAGAATAATTCAAAGTTCTTCCTTAAGCAGAGGGATGTTAGAAGCTTTTGCCCTGAGTTCCAGTTCCTTTCAACACCTCTTTTCCTACTGTGTGGTAGCATGATCTCTGAATTGCACTTTCTCTGAAATCAGGATGTGAGGCAACTTCATGCTGCTCTTGCGCAGAATAGAACAAACGAGAAGTAACACATGAGGCAGAGGAAGAAAAAAAAATCTATGGGTGGTGGAAAAAGGAAAAAGAACGATGTAGTGAAAGGAAATTCCCAATTAAAGGAGAGTTCTCATTAATATGCAAGTCCAGCCTTCTTATCCTCTTGCTTTTCATGGTTGTCTCTTGTTCCTTAAGTTCCCACCCCCATTCCGCATTTCTTTAAGTATGATACACTTGTGTAGGCATGCAAACAATGACTCTCTCCTTCTCTTTTCATTTAAAGAATTTTCGGGCTACCAACGAGCTTTTTTTTCCCCCCTCTCTAGTATGTAAACAAAGCAAAGAGGACAATTCTTAGCTTGGTTTTGAGTAATACAGACAACAAACTTACAGACAGGAAGTAATAAGCAATAGTAACTAATAAACTGGGTTTGCTTTTAAAGTCAGGAGGACTGTTGGCTCATCACTGCTTGAGTATAACCAGTTAACATTAATAGGACCNTGGTGGCCCTGCGCTGGACCTGTTCCAACAGTTCCATGTCCTTTCTATGTTGAGGTCTCCAGAGCTGGACACAGGACTCCAGGTGGGGTCTCACAAGCGCAGAGTAGAGGGGGAGAATCCCCTCCCGTGACCTGCTGCTCACACTTCTTTTGATGCAACCCAGGATACGGTTGGCTTTCTGGGCTGCCAGCGCGCACTGCCGGCTCATGTTGAGCTTCTCATCTAGGAGCACTCCCAAGTCCTTTCCTCAGGGCTGCTCTCCAGCCATTCCCTGCCCAACCTGTATTTGTGCCTGGGATTGCCACGTCCCAGGTGCAGGACCCTGCACTTGGCTTGGTTGAACTTCATGCCATTTGCATTAGCCCACCTCTCAAGCCTGTCCAGGTCCCTCTGGATGGCATCCCTTCCCTCCAGCGTGTCAACCGCGCCACCGAGCTTGGTGTCATCGGCAAATTTGCTGAGGGTGCACTCTATCCCACTGTCCGTGTCTCCAACAAAGATGTTAGAGGCATCTAAATTCCTGAATTTAGATTCCTGGCTTGTTCATTGTGCTCTTCCTAAAGAAAATTACATGACTCACCTGACTCATTTTCTTCATCTATGAAATGTGTGCCAACTGCAGAGAATTAACATTGGTGGAGAATTCTTGTTTATCAAGTAAATTAGGATTATTAATAAAAGAAGAAAGATATAAAGGGCAAAGCAGAAATAGCTGCATCAACCCAGATACGTATTATATGTAGTGTAAAATAGGGCATGAACTAGCATGACTTAACTCAGATCTGAAATAGGATTAAAACAGGCTGTGGCAATATTTTAATGATGTTATTTCTTCTTGTGTGGAAGTACCCAGATTTCCAGAATATCTCATTCTAGCTTCCCCAATTACTTCCATCAGGGTCTCAAACACTCCTTGAGCTAAACTGCCTCCAGTTTCCCAGGTCCTTGTCTAAAAATTCTTCAATAGCCCCCTCTGCTCCTAGTTTCCAGCTCTTTATCCAGCTTGCCCTTCTCATTTCAACCTCACTCATTTCGTTGTTCTAATCTATTGCCTTTTTTCCCCTACTTAAATAGGATGTTTCTTCCTTCATGCTGATTAAAGGTCAGCAAAAGAAGAGAGGATAACTGAAAGATTAGTGACTACTCTCAGTTTCCTGAACAAACACAACACAAGGGAAAGTTCTTCAGCAGTGACAACACAACACAAGCAATTATAGGGACAGGTTTTCAGCAGTGATGCAGCAGTGGTTTGGACTTGTGCCTGCTATTTCTCTCTGAATGGTAGCTATGCAGTCAGGTCATGTGTGTGAGAGATTTATCTGATAAGCAAGCGTGGGATATTTTGAGACTGAATTATTAAACTCTCACATGTCTCTATCCAACATGTGCAAAATGCTGTTTTACAAAGTCTCATAATTTGGCCAAATTTGAGAAGATTTTCATAGGGATTGCAAAGGCATATCTTTAATATTGAGGCCTCCTTCTATCAAATCTCAGCTTTCTATTTAAATGTAGGGATTACTAACCAGTGAGATGAGAATCCAATTAGAAATCAGATGCAGGGCTTACCCAGTTTCCTTTTCTCTTGGTTTGGAGTACACAAACAATAGTCAAAATGAAAACAACAAGGGATGAACATAAACTTAATTTAAGAGGAAGCAATTGACTTATTTTCTCTTGAAGAATAAAGCCTCTTTCTTCTCCACAAC
Organism: Thinocorus orbignyianus; assembly: GCA_013400375.1. NCBI lineage: Eukaryota > Metazoa > Chordata > Aves > Ciconiiformes > Thinocoridae > Thinocorus > Thinocorus orbignyianus. The sequence continues at coordinate 332,843 of VXBW01002121.1, read as the reverse complement.
TTCCCCTGTACTTTTACTTGATACAAGATGTTTTCACAGCCTTCACAAAAAGCAGACACCAGCTGACTAGTAGGATGATGCTATGTTATGTCAGTAGTGCCCCAAATGTCCTTTCTTCACACATCTTTCAGTGTGACATTGCTACAACACCCTCACCAACACCTTTCTGGGAAATTAACAGCCACCGCCCTGCTGCATCTCAGTAAGGGCCACTGTTCACTGTTCCTTTACAAACTTTCAGGTTACGATGCGTTCTGAAATAAACTTTTGTTAGAGGAATGGCCAGTAAAGAAGCACTAGCCAAACTTGACAGCAGAGTAAGCTCATCCTGTTTTGTAGGAAGCAGCCAATTGGTAAATGGTGGCTCAGTTACATGGGCAACATGTGTGAGCAGCTACAGTTATCAGTACACTATTGTCTACCATTAAGGCACAGAAAAGTGCTGCTATTGCTTAATTAGTCTTGACTGCATACTGGAGCCAAGGAACTACTGTGCTAGAAGGGCATTTCCAAGAAGCATCCCAGGATTCTTTTAATATGATCAAAAAAACATTCTTTAAAAAGGATGAGTTATTCTATTACACGGCATGGGATATTTCATCCCGTATGATTAAAATTTTACAAAGTTTACAGTAACTGGATCTTACAAAGTGAAATGTCAGCCAGCTTCAATAGTCATAGGCAGCACCAGCCTGGTTCTGTCTTGATATGTCTATACTGTATCTATACCATGTAATACAGCAAAATTATTTTTTTTAAAGCAGAAAATGTTACAGGTAATTGTTAACATAAAGGCAGAACTGTCTTGGCTTGTCAGCCAAACAATATTTCCTCCCAGCCTCCACAAAGGCACTCTTAAACAAACTTTGTTACTTTCAAAGAACTGAATAAAGACTGATTATCCACCTCTAGGCACATGAAATGCACTGTGCTCGTACTGTAAGATGTGTAACTTCAAATAACAGTGAAAATTATTATAAGCAGTCAGCTGTGTTCATTCAAAGCATAGAGAATTAATCCATTGCAGTTTGGCCTTGTGCATTGTTTCTTAGAAATTAATTCGGTGCGCTTGATTTTTCAGGTTTTATTTAATAATGTTTTACACCTACATTGCCGTTCATTGTAGTAACACAAATGACTGTAGTAGGAAATAGACACATGCTTTTGCCTTCAGAGCTGCAAAATATTATAATAAACATGAAGAATGTAAATATTGTCACCAAAGAGTATGTCTTCATTGCAGTATTTACTCAAGCCAGGCCTTTAAAATCACTACACTGTAAAACTGTACTCACACAGCATGTCCTTCTGTTTACAGTAACTTCTGAGCATCAGGATTTTTACCCACCTTCCAGAGCACTCAGTACTTTACTTGCTGGGCTGCCCAGACACAGAGAAGGATTAACCCCAAAACTAAAGGATTATTATTTCAGTTCCCAGTGAGGAAGAAATCTAGTGTAGGACAATTTCTTCTTTGTCCTGATATATGACTTTAACCTGTTTGGAAAATAAGGGGTTTTATTCCCTTCAAACACTAATTACAATAGGCACACAAGTCCATTTCCTAGATTCTCCTCCTCTGTCCTAACTTATGCATTATTCTTAAAGTATATATTTCTGCAGCACAATTGCAGAAAACAGCAGAAAAAACAGAATGGCAAAAATCAATTGCAAGATGGTAGCAGAACGTACATCTGATTCACTGATGGTTAGATCCAAATCTGTTTGTTTACCAATATGTTTGGTGTTATTTGCATTCAATGGAACAATGCACTGTACCATATCTGAAAGCACTGATGATTTCTATGAGGACAGAAGCAAGAAATGATCCTGTGAACTCACTATACTGCTAAACCCAGCACACACACTGAAAGCATGCCTCTTCACTGAACATGCAGGAGAACAGAGTGCGCCTTTTATGTCTCTTCCTTTGAATTGTCTTTGAAAACCATGTGGAAAAGTGATGTTGTTGATGGTTTTGTCCACATGCTGATTTATGTAATACTGTTCTGCTTATAGCTTCTTTGTCTGCCCTGTTCAAAACTTTGAATAAAGCCTTCTGTCTTGTCTCTCTTTCCCCAAAATATTACATAGTTCAGGAAGGAGAGGATCAAGAATTCTGCTACAAACTAAAGCACTTTATGAAGTAGTGCTGGGCATCTACCTGCAACTTGAAAAAAATATATAAAATATGTGAAATTAACAATAATATTTCTTGTAAAGGAAATCTGCATTGCTAGCATGCTGTTTACTTTTTCTCTGCAGCCAGCCTGGCCAAGTACATCTCTCCAGGTGGGCTTCCATTTCAGGAGTTTATGGTTAGCTATTACCCTTTAAAATCTGGAATTGCTTAGACAGCTGAAGAACCAGATGATGTGAAACACATCCCCCCTGTATATCACATGCAGCCTGGTAAAGATGTGGGGCCTGCAACTTACTGGACATGAGGGGAAAGAGCAGCTCAAGAAACCTGATTTTGTAACCTGAGTATTCTAACTTTCCAGTTTATTCTCTAAATTGTTGGTAACCACTTTTTCCTTCTTTCCAGCTCCTCTTTCAGTAGAACTCAGGATGCACATTAGGCCTGTGCCCAAGGCTTATTTGCGCAGGTTACCCTTGAATCTTTACTGGTTAGGTTTTAGTTTTGGTTTCTGTTTGGTTTTTAAATCTTTGATGGATCAGGGTCCTTGTCACCAAATATGTATCTGATTCTGCCAACAGAGAGAAGAAAAAAAAAAAAAAAGCAATATCACCCTGTAACATTTTGTATCATACCAAGCCTTATATTAATATTTGATGTGCTTACTGTGCTTTCACCTCTCTCTTCTGCCTAGAAACAGTTACCTCCCATGCTGCCAGTCTACAGAGCCTATAGTATTTCATATTAATGCATTCTTACACAGAATTTTTGATGGTTAGGAGGCCTTTGCTGAGGGACTGGGACTGTCAGATAAAAGGGATGTTTACCAGTAACGATTTCAAACAGCAGTGCCATGAGAATATATTAATCAGTTGGAGGTCCCAGGTTGGAAAAAAAGAGCAATTTTTCCTGGCATCTGATAGAAGACTATTATAATCTGGTGACCAATTCACAAACTGCTGAATGGAGAGAGCCAGTCAGCTGTAGAACAGGTACAAGAAGTTAGCTCTCCCCAGCAATCTCACTGATCACTGTAATTTTCTCATATTTCCATCATTTGTAAGACTCATTGAGCAGGAACAGGGGAAATACAGAGTTGAAGATTAAAAGGATACTGAATTACGATGCCAAGGTTAGCTAAAAATAAACCTGATTCTTATCTTTTTTGGCTGGAAAGCACACTGTGAACTAAAAGTGACAGCAGACCAAACTCTGCAAGCACAAAAATATTACTTCACTTAGTACTCAAGTGGCACTTGCCATGGACACTCCCTGGAACAGTGCTTTAATGCTAGTACCTGTGTAACACTCACAGAATTCAGTAGGTACAGGTAAAAGTATAGGCACTTGGTTCTTGCTAAGCCTCTAATCCCAGTTTTGAATAAGTTTAATGGTTACCAGTTAAACCACAACTAGAGTAAATCGTTAATGGCATGGGTACATTTTCCTCAGTTGGAATCTATGTTGGACAGTGTGTGAGTATTCCCAATAGAGTAAGGGATTCAAGGGGTCAAAGGAGGCAGGGGAGTGATGCAACTCCTGTCTTTAACCAAAGGAAGGGTCATCCTATGCCATCTGCTGTCCCCCACACTAGTATCTGTATAGGTTATTCTGGGGTAGTTCCTTCCCACAACAAAGGACAGACCTTTTACCTGATGGCTCTGTTATCAGTTCCATTTCTGCCAGAGTCTGTCCCTTGATCAATCCATGGTCTCTGTCCATTTGGTTGTTCTTGAGGTCTGCTCCATATCTAGGTTAACACTTCACTGCCTCTGCTGCAGGAATTTCCTACAGTATGGCCCTTTTTGCCCCCAAAATCTCAGACAAAATCTCAAACTGTTCTGCCCCAAAAGCTGTCCAGTGCGATTGTGCCAGTAGATGCCTTTGAGGCTTTGAATTTTCTTTTTCTGGCATTGAATTACACCCTCCTTGATCCTTTCCTCCTCAAACTTGGAAAAAAGTGATCTTCTGTAATTGTGTGCCATCCAGAATTATCTTCCTTGCTGTGCTCACCCCAGAGGACTAGTAGAAGGTTGTACCAGTCTCCAGGTAGCTCACAGCATGCTGGAACACAGCTGTCCCAGAGAGTCTCTTTTTGCATTTCTTGACTGAAATAGCTGTACAAAAATGGAAAAAGTCATGCAAAAACAGGGACTTAAACTGCTGTATGGTCCCTCATGCTCAGGAGGTAAATGAAAATGAGTAAGTAGACAGATGAAAATAGAAGTTGTATTGAACTGTGCAGGCCCCCAGGATAATATCACAGCGTAGATGCTGTTAATTCATGTTCACACAGCAAAACAGGTGGGGTGGATACCAAGTAAGCAAAACATGACTTTAATTTACCCCCTGAGCTATGCAGATGAGACCTGACTCAGAGGGCTTTGAGAATATATTTCCTAAGATGACTTTTTCAGGAAGAGACCACAAGGTATGAAAGTACAAGCCATGTTTCCTTTCCTGTCCTATTTTTGGACATCAGTGGCCTTGTGTAACTCTTAACTTTCCCTCTCTCTGACAAGAAATGGTTCAGCCTTTCATCACAGCCTAGTAATTTACTTTTTTGCCATCAGGATCAAACATACCTTCCTGAAATTTTTTTAAACACCCACTGCAGACAGATACAAGTGCAACCGGCAGGTCTGAGCTAGCTCCAAGAGCCGGTCTGTGATAGCTTTAAACGAGCCAGCTTAGGTATTACAGCAGCAGCCTGTTGCTGGTGACCTGTGGTTACTCTGTGCTAAATTATTGAACTAATTAATTAGTAACCTAGAAAATTAGCAGGCTACACTGCTGGATAAATGCAAGCTAACTAGTTAAAGTTAGCCTCTGTTTGTTAATACAAGCTGTAGTTGCACAGGATCTGCAGTGCTAAGAACTATTTCTGGGATCTTGGACCCTAAACTACAGTCTCTCATGTAGCAATACGTTGCTGTCGCATTGGCCAGTAGATCACTGAACTGATCTGAAATTTAGGACGTGGATTCACCAGTTATTTCTCAGGCTGACACTGAACTGAAATCCAGCCACAACCTTCTCCATCACCTGCTTTTATGGGTGGAATAAGAATTGGGCATAAGGCCAGAAAGCAGCTGTACTGTACCATGCTCTGGTCTGGTCTCCAGTCTGGAGGAACCAAGGGACCAGGGTTGGGGTAAATTGTGCAGTACAATCTTGCTGCAATTTAGACAGGACTTGAGAAAGTTTAGCTCATTTTAGAGTAACAAAGAGTTTGAAAACTCTTTTTTTTTTTCCTATATTTAATTACTGCTTAATCACGCCTTGCCAGTAGACAGTAAAAGAGCATAGGTATTTCAGATTCTTTCCCTGTTTCTCTTGAAATAGCAGACCATTAATTTCCTGTTTCTTAAGCGTTACTTTTGTGGGGGCTTCCTATGCTTGACCTCTGGCTAAAGGAAGAATCCCTATTTCTATATAGCAACAATTCACCTCATATATTTAAGCACTTAGAATTTAAAAACATCTCCCATTTTACCACATTCGTCCTTCATGGAAGGTTTAATTTCTTTAATGAGGTGATAGTACTGTAAGTCTCAAATTCTGTTTGCAATGTCTGAAAACTTTGCATAATGGTCATCTCAAAGTTTCATGTTTGTTATCGTGCTACATTTCTGGTTGTTTTCTAAGCAATAAAGCATATACTAATGAAGACCAGAGACTCAGTTAACCACAGACATAGGGGTTTTTTTATTCAAGCAGTATTTAATTAAATTGGAAAATCATCCTTTTGTAGGGCCAAAGGTGCTGAATGCAAACAGAAATACATGTCAAATTGCTGTCCCTTGCATAAATACTACAGCTTGCAACATAGTCATTTTAAAATGTCAAGAAATTCTAGCACTAGAATATTTGCAAATGTCAGAAATTTTTAGTTAGGCTCTAAAAGTTTTAACTTTTAATAACTTGTGCATCTCATAACTCATTTAACCTCTTTCTAAATTATAATCTTAAGCTTTTTTTCTGAAGTGGAAAATAATTTATTTTTACTGAGTACAAGCAATCTAATACTCTAAACTAATTAAAATATCTAAGATGATCATCCCAAAAGCTACTCTAATTGCATTCTACTCCTGTTTGAATTTCAAATTCAGCTGGCAGACGGCTAGAAGTCTCAAAATTACTATGAGGATACTAAGCACAGACACTATTAATGTCTCCATTGACAGCAAGGGAAGGAGATCTCAGGAGCCTTCTACTCTCTTTGGCAGGAGATGCTGCATCCTCATCAATGAGTCAATCCATTCCTCCTACTGTGGTCCAGGCAATAAGCTGGAAGTGGGCAAGCAGAGGGCAGAGGTGACATCTACAGCCATTTACAAATGAACTAGAAATATTATTACATGGGGAGAAGGCATTTGAGATATAGAAGGGAGCTGAAGGTACAGAAGGAAGTGCAGGAGGCAAAGAGGAAGACAGGGAGAATGTTTTGATGGCATCATGGTGAAGACAGGATAAACATTTACCAAAATCTGACCCTCATTGTCTTTACTACTCATGAAATAAAGTAGTGGTTTCATAGCCTAGCATCTTCTTAGTACTTTTTAATGGAACCTCTCTGCATCTTAATTGCCATACTTGTTTGAAAATGGGACTTCTGGCTGGGTTTCTAAATCTTTTCTTTAAAATGTACCTGTTGAACTTAGAATCATAGAATATCTCAAGTTGAAAGAGACCCATAAAGATCACTGAGTGCAACTCCCTTCTCTTCACAGGACTACCTAAAAATAACTATGTAGCTAAAAGCACCATCCAGTTGTTCCTTGGACTCTGACAGGGCTGGTGCTGTGACCACCTCCCTGGGGAGCCTGTTATTGAGTAGGGTGGTATTCATACAACTTGCCTTGTCATGTCTGCTGTTTTTGTGAAAATAATGAAAAATCCTGGACCTAAATTCTTTTGACTTCAGTACAGCACTGTGAGCTGGCTACCTGGAACTACCTGGAGCCGATTCAGTTTTTCTCAATCTACTCGGAGCAGAACATTTCTAAAAATCTGTCTGCAGTGCGTTGTAGGGCATTTTTTCCCAAAATCATATCTAAGGCAAATACTGTATGCTGCTAGAGGATGCAGCTGCTGCCCACATACTACATACCTGCATTTCATAGAAATACATACTGACTATGGATTCTTATTTGGAGGAATCTCTTCTGATTGTATCCCAAGTGAGTATGTGATTGAACAGTTGTATAAAGGGATGCTTTAACATGCAGGAAAAAGCTTTTGTGGTTTATTAGACTTATATGGTTGTTGGCAAGAGAGAAAGCATTGGAAATACAAGGCATTTGTACAAGATAGTACATGTTGTAATTTCCATTTTATCCTCAACTGTATTTCTGGAGCAGAAAAGCTAACACCAGGAAGATGAGTGAAGTTATTATTTGTAGACCACTGATGACAAACTGTGGAACCAAAACTTAATGGACCTACACAAAGGACAGTCTATCCACAGAGGAGTGCATAGGAAAGCTGCCGTACAGAAACCGGCCACCTGTGGCTGCTTTGTGATGTTGCAGTCAGCTGTGTGCCACAGTGATTCTGGGAAGGCTGTTTGCTTAGCATGGTGACCATGATTTTCAAATTGGACTTTCATACTGCACTGGAGAGAGCTTTCTTGGCTCGTAAAGGGCAGTTCCAGACCCTGCTGTAGGGAGAGCCAACCAGCTGCTGATTAATGCCTTCTGGTTTGTGCCTGATGAGTTTTATGGATTACAGTGAATAAAAGGCTAATTTGTCTCCTAAAGCATATGTTGATAGAAATATGATCATTTTTCTGCACTACCTAACTTAGGTTAATGGAGTGATGCTTCAATGTATTGTGTTTCTGGCATGTTCTGACTGTAGCAATCATATATTTGTGTGGTCTGAACTTCTGTTCATTACAAAAGGGTGAACAGCAATAAGCACTTCAGCAAACAGATACTTCTTAAGTTGTCAAACTCAAAATCTGAATAACCTAAAGGAGTGCAATCAGAACTGCCAAATGTAAGCAATAAATACTTTTCTAAAATGCGGAATGGCTTACAAATCAAATAAAACTGAAAAGTTAGGTTGAACTGCAACTGTTGCAGTTTGTGAAAACATTCATACACAAAAGAATGAAGGCAGCACTAGTGCCTGATACCAACTGCCTGCTTTTCTGCTTTTTTCTCTTTTCCCTTCCTGCTTCTTTCATGCATGGCACAACACACCACAGGCATACAAAGGGAAAGGGCTGCGGGGTTCCCTGAATTGCTCCAGTCAACTCTCTTCATGTTTGATTGCTAACTCCTGTGCATAGAGATTAGAGAGAGACTTAAAGAGATTTTAATGTCTTACTAAGAAGCTGAAGTAGCAGCAGAGTAAGAAGTAGGCATTTATTTCTCCACGCAGAGGCCTGAACATGCACAGCTATTATCCCTCTGAGTTGGCCCTTCCCTTTAGCTTCTACCTGTAAGAAATTCTTGGGTCTGCACACACTTATACGGGAATTTGAAAAGCTAGTGTAATTTCCTTAGTTACTTTGCCCTCATAATCTCCATTCTTGCAAGGTGCTTTTTATGTTCCTTTATCTTTTCCTGCAGTAATTCAGAATTCTCTACCGAACTTTGGACATAGTGTTATGTGCTGCACATTTGGTCCTCTGTGGCAGCAGGTGTGTACTAAGGCCAGACAGGAAAATGCCCAGGCTCTCCAACCTGGACCCTCAGACCACAGTGACAGTCTGGTCATTTTTGTGTGTGTGTTGTAGAAACAGACACACTCCAACCCTTCTGCTTGCACAGAATAAGGCCATCAATCACAACTGTATCCTGTTGGAATTTTTACCCTGACTCACACCGATAGGGAGCAGGCAAATACTAATTAACAATACAAAAAATTCACACTATGTTCTTTTGCAATTTAGATTTACCAGTTCAATAATTTGTAATTTTTAATAAAAGTGTCTTTCTCTAAGAGAAAGCAGTATAACTGTCAGTGAGATAGTTATCAGTGAGATAGAAAGTAAATAGCAGAGTTTGTTAGTCAAGGCTATCTGTCTTTCATAGCAATTAATCAAAAAGATGCATATTTTGGAAGCCCCAGAATGATAAGAAGGTGTCTTTTCAGTCTTGGGAGAGGAGAGTGTCTTTTCAAGGATACAATGGTGCTTTTCAGAAGACTGTGCAATACGTCTGTCAATGGAACACTCATTTCAGAGCAAACTTTGTTCTACTGCTTTAGGCAGCTATTGACTAACATTGCTGATGGGCTACAATTCTTGATACACAAAGTATCTGTGAATATCACCTCTTTAATATAAGTAAAAGTCAGGGGAAAACCCAGATAAATTGCTGAGGCAACCACTTTTTGAATGGTGTCTGTTGAACTAGACTCCTCCCTGGCCACAAGTTTAGGGGAGGAGGGAAGAGAACTGTCTGGACTGTAGCATTACAGGCTTTCTTGTCTGAATTCCCCCAGCTGAAACTGGGACTGGCCAATGGGACTTCAGCCAAAAACACTTCACCTCTCCTTCTCTCCCCCCCTGTTTTTCCTATTCCACTCCAACACACAGTTTCCACAGAAACGGAGTAGCATGAATAGTACAGGTTTTGGGTGCCTTTCTGCAAAAGTAAATGGTTTTTTAAACAAAAGAGTCTGAATATAGTGTTGAGTAATTAACATCTCATTTTGGTGAAAAGCTTTATTAGAGTTTAGATTCAGAGGTTATCTGGATACTAAAAATCGTATTTGGAATTTTTCTCTCAACGTTTTAAACTTTGTGTAGTAACTCCATGGATTGCATGAGTACCTGGGAGTAGAAATACAGAACTAATGCTCTGTTTTATCACTTCATTTAGGGTTGTTTTTTTCATATTTCTTTTCCCCCTAGTATTCATCAGCAACATTGGCAAGTGTTTGACACAAAAACAGAATCAAGCAAACCACTGCGTCAGCCCAGTATACGGCTTCCACCTTGCCCCACAGCTGAGCTTGGACTCAAAGCAGAATCCTCCCTAACATTGTGCCTATTTCATAATTACAAGGTAGTTTTGTGCACTGAAAAATAAAGTGAAGGTGATTGCTCTCAGGACGTATTCCATGCTCCCAACTGACCACTAAGCAGATGCCTGAGAGATAGGGTTTGCCGAAAGGCTTATCATAAGTTTGCTACTGAGTCAGCCTCCTGACCTCCTTACAGACCTTCCAACTGCCTGTGAATAATTTCCCTGTCATAAAAATGTTGTTATGCCAGTCACTGAGCTCAGGGATTGAAAACTGGCCAATACCTCTTGCTCCATGTAACAGGCAACCTTTGCTGGGATGTTTTCAGGATTCCTATCCTCATCCTTAGCTGCATAGGAGAGCTTATTTGTGTGCTCCCAGAACTGAAGCACTGGCCCAGTGAAGGCCCAGCTAAGCAAGCTGCTGGAAAATGACACTGTGGTGGAATACGTTCCTATTGCCTATTTCCTATTTGAAATTGTAAGTGTTTACTGGACGCCCCCTAGACAGTAGCCTGAAGTCAGTTGTGCTCCTTTAGGCAAGTGGCCAGGAGATCCCAGGGATTACTTTTGCCAGTGCTAATCAGCTTGAACAACTCCGTAAGTGAATGAAGGAGCAATAGTACCTCCACGCAGTGGGAAAGAGAAGGGTGATAGAAAGGCAGAGGATTGCCCGTGTTCTGGATTTTATTGTCCACAAACTACATGAAGAATTGGGCATGTAAAAGAGGGAACACTACCATGTGGCTACAGCCTAGAAGTTAACCAAATGCAGATATCAGGATTTTCTGTGTGGATGATGAGGAATGAGATTTGAAAGTCATTCACAGCTATAAGTTAAAAAAATACTATAGGTATTGCCATAATCCATTTTAGTTTAATGCCTGTCATTCTTGGATGTGAATGCTGTGAATTCTGAAGTCTTTTTAGTGTCCGGGTCCAGCTGTACTGAGGACAACAGACATTTTACCATGAGCTTAATAAGGGACAAAATTTCACACCAATAACAGTGATCAAAGGCTGCCAAAAATGTGCAGGGAAACCCCAGTGTGACAGCAGGCACAGGCAAGGCAGGCAGGCGGATAAAGAGCACACTCTGCTACCCTGAGCAGCGTGAACTGCCAGGATCGCTCACCTTCTCCCTCCACCTTCCCAGCCTTCCCCTTCTCCTCCAGCGTGTGAGGCAGCAGCTTTGCTGCAGGAGATAGTCCCACTCAGCCCCGCTCAGGATCCTCGCTCTTTCACAGCCCCTGAGAGAGCAGCGGGAGCAGCCAGCCCCGCGGCAGCTGCACTTCAGGCTCCGTCTCCTTCCTCAGCTCTTTTCCTCTTCCCATGCACTCGGCACCAGCCCAAATACACAGAAAGGTCTTTCAGCCCTTGGACGTGAAGGGTCTTCAGAGATAATCATGGGTGAGGGCAAAAATATATAATTATTCCCCCAGCTGAGATTCCTGTTTCTTCTAACACTTGCTCTTTACCGTCTTTGCAAAAATTGAACGCTGCCACTCAGAGATACTTGATCTGTGGGCGATAACATCCTGTTTTGTCTACACTGCTGCAAAGCTTTACAACAGCCCTGAATCAAACTTCTAACAGTGAAATAAAGATAGAAAATGAAAATGTGTTTCACAGTTACCTCCCAGTTCTATGGTGAAGGTTTTACTTCATCTTCTACAGTCACAAACGTTCTTAATTTAAAATTACCCTCTACAGCACAGTAACCGACCATTTGTTTACAGCTGCCTTTACAGCATTAATTCTTTAAAGAGGAACAAATTTGGTCAAAAAACCTCCCAGTCCTCTCTGCCTAAAATTCTCATTGTCTGTCTAGATAAGATGCTTTTCCACCTTTCTCCTATTGCAGATTAATTGACCAAGGGATTTGGAGAGATTAATTTGAAAAATAATCAGCTTTCTGTTTCAAAAAGGGCATGGGGGAAGGGAAAAGGGGAAGAATCAACTTAAAGGTGACGGCCTATTAAAGCACTATAAACCTTGATAATCTGTGTTCTCTGAAAGCCTTTTTTTTGCCATTATTTTGGAAATCTGTATTCTTTTTGGACAGTTTTTGGCATACTTCAAAGAAAACCCCCTCACTGAAATTACTTACCCTGTTCATTAAGTTCTCTATCTCTGAAAAAAACACAGTTTTTTTCATAATATGTACTTTTAGATTTTGCATGGTAATCAGCTATCACCTCCACTTTTCACTTCATGCAAGGCTTCAAAATAAGCATTAGAAATGCAAACAACCTACATATGAAAAATACATTAGGCTTTTAATAGTTCTTTCATTTTAATCCTCTCTGGTGCTATTATTGACAGGTAAAAATCAGACCAGTTAAGTGCAGCTGGTGCAAAGAGGTGTAAAATTACAACTTATCTGCCTGACTGTCTGTGCCCCTGGGAGGCATAAATGGAAAAAAGAGTGAGTGCAGTTATTGCTGCTCTATTTTATTAGGTTTTTTGATGGAGTGGGAACAGCTCAAGTTTGTACCTTTAGGTTTTCGAGGAGCATCTTTGGAGGAGACTGACTCAACATGCTTCTCACTTGTGTTCTCTTCCTAGCCATATTTATGCTGCCATCTGCCAATACGTGCTATCCTGATTTCCTCTCCTGGGGAATCTGAATCTAGAAAGACATTATAAACTTATTACAGGCCATAATTATGGTCAGTCATAATTTTTTTTCCACAAAACAAACTTCCTTTAGGTTGCATTAAAATAAAGGTTCTATGCGAACATACTTATATTCACATTTCAATTGAGATTAAAAAAATACTTTAATGATACACTGGAACAGGTTGCCCAGGGAAGTTGTTGATGCCCCATCCCTGGAAGTGTTTAAGGCCAGGCTGGATGGGGCTTGGAGCAACTTGCTCTAGAGAGAGGTGTCCCTGCACATGGCAGGGGGGTTGGAACTTGATGATCTCTAAGGTCCCTTCCAACTCTAACCATTCTATGATTCTATGATACCACCTGATGGGTGTTTTAGAGTATTTTGAATTATTAAACCAACCAAAGGAAAAAATCAAGCTTCCATATTATTATTTTCTTATTATATTTTACACTATACTTCTGAATGTGAAAGGAGCACTTGACTAATGGAAAGAGAAGGTGGTGATGCCCTTTGCCAGCCCACACTTGGAAACTGTGTTATGGGTAGGCCGTAGCAGAACATGACTGTGCAGGCCATCTTGTGCCTGTGGATGGTCTTGACTTGCCAGAACAACTCAGTTTTATCTCAGAAGCAGAACTAGAGATTACCACCTTCCAGCCCCTGAACCATGGGAATGATGGTCTCAAGGATTCTGAGATTCTGAGACACAGGCAAATAGTTCTTCAATACATCAGAGATTGCGTACCGATGTTGAGAAAAGAGTAATAAACTTTGTTGAATATATTAGAAAATTTGAGAAATGCATAGTAATGATCTTATTAGCTATTAACCTCCTGGTGGCACCTGCAGGTCCTTCAAAATGCTTGTTCTTCACTGTATGAGGCACTTCATACCACTCCAAATTCTATTCGATCCAAGCTGATGGTAATGGATGACAGAGGAGCATAGTCAACAGGGAGAACTAACAGTAGGGTAATTATCATACTAAGCACAGGCTGTAACATACAACCTACTTAATTACTGACAAGGATTTTGTATACAGGGAGATACTTAATGGAGAAATTCAGAGGGGGGGAAATAAATATTTGAGTGAACTTGTCCTGCAGAAGATGAAAGAAGCGAAGAGTTACATGAGAAAAAAATGTTTCATGGTAGAAGTCTTGCTGAAGGATCCCTCCAGCCAGATATTTTGAAGCAAGATAATACATCTTTGTCTGGGAGAGGTGAAGAAACTACCTTTCACTATCTATGCACCATGGCTATAGTAACTGGTCAGATGACAATGTTGGAGCTCTATTTGCATTTGTATTGTCCCCACCACCCAGACAGCCTCGGAGTCGGGCAATAGTAGTGGCAGCTCTGGGTTCCTCTGTGACGCCACAGCCTGCAGAAATGCCATACTCTGCCTTGTTGATCACTGATGTCTATTGCTGTGTTCAGGTCACTGTTTGACCTGTTCACAGGAGCACGTTCAGCCCATTCCTGGTAGCCCTGACAGGTTTCTAGTAGCTTATTTAAATTCCAAGTGTGAAGGGTAGAGGGGGGGTAGAGTAAAGCTCTGTGGTAAAGATGCAGCTTTGATGCCCTACTACTCGATAAACTAGATCTCTGTGGATCCATCTCTCCTCAGAACTAAGATAGCCACAGATCTTTGCTCCTGCCCTTCTAACTGCAGCACACATTTCTTGATGTGGTCTTTTATAAGCTCACCATGGAGCAAGGCATGGGGATTTTTTAAATCCAAACCAAAGCACTCCATTGTCTTACCTCCCTTCTTGGAGCAGAATAAGAACGGAAGCACCAGGGATGAGAAAATAAGTCACCCACGTACGCACAGGAGTTGTAAGTCTCATCACATTCAAGTGTGCGAATAGAATACAACTGGAGAATGAGAAGTATGAGAAACTAAAGAGCAGCATTAACAGCCTGGCAAGTCTGAGGCTGGCTAGGATTAAGGGAAGGCACAAAGGGTCTCAGAAGTAAAGCCAAATCATACATTAATGAAAAGATGTTCCTTGCACCACTGCTTAAAATAGAAAGGAGGGTAACGGATGACATTCTGACAATGTCAGAAAAGCCTCGTAGTAGAGATCCAGCCTCATTTTATTTAGTTTTAAAATGGCAGTGTGATTTGCATAGATGTACAGCAGGTTTTGAAAAGGTACTAGAACATTACAGTGTCCTGAGACTAATGTTCAATTACAGCAATGCTTCAAGTATCAGGGGAGCTCAGGAAGGCCGGTATCTCACCCACATCACTCCCTGCTTGGGCTACGGCTGCATTTTGGAAATTTGGCTTTTCTGCAGAGTTGCTGTTGGTTGGTAAATTCTCCTCTGCTTTCCCTGGGCGCTTCAACCCCTTCTTTGACCGCCAGAGGAAGCTTCAGCAGGCCAGGGCCGACGGAGGGGATTGCGGAGCAGCCCCTCGGCGGGTGGGTACCGCCTCCTCCTCCCCTCCCGCATCGCCCCCGCTGGAAGCAGCCGGGCCCGGGCCCGCAAACTCTTTAATTAAGCATAATTAGTCTGTCCTGCAAATGGCACCCCCTTCCTTCCATCCTTCCG
>VXBW01002121.1:293070-317487 GCA_013400375.1 Thinocorus orbignyianus | reverse complement strand
GCCCTGCCCCGGGCAGCCGCCGTTCCCCGGGCCCGGCCCCGCACCGCCGCGCAGGGGCCGAGCCGCTGCCGCCTTCCCGGCCCCTTGGCCGGCAGGAGCTGCCCTCCGCCCCCGGGGGCCGCTTTCGGGCGCTGCTGCATCATCGGGCTGGAACTCCATGATCTTTAAGGTCCCTTCCAACTCCGACCATTCCGTGGTTCTATCATCGTGCCCTCTCGTCGGTCGCCTTTTTCATCCCACCCGCCTCGTCTCATGAGAAGCCAGCTTCCTTAACCAGCGCTGGCGTGCTTTTAGCTATTACTCTTTTATTTATTCCTTTTTTTTAAGTAGGAAGTACCCCATAACCCATGTGTCTGCATGACGGGTACTGCGCCAGCCGTAATCACACAGCATTTCTTGCTCGGGAGAATCAAGCCCTTTATTTGCAATAGTAAATCCACTCTCTGCTAAAGCACGGTCTCTGAAATTGCTGCGGAGCTGGTGTTTATGCAGATTTTGGCTTTCATGGGAACACCTGTTTGCTAGTGAAAGGACCAAGATGGTCGAGCAGCTGTCAAAAAATAATCGGCGCCTCTCGCTATCAGTCTGCACAAGGGAGACTGTGTGTGCCCCACTCAGTTCAACTTGCTCCTCCAAGTAGTTTTCCTGCAGAAATTATTCCAGATGATGGCCACCATTTGGCACAGGGAGTACTTTGTTGTGTGTGAGTCATTATTCTGCTGGGAGGATAGCCTGTATCTGACAACTTTGGAGTATTTGTGGCCGATGTTGAATTCTTCTAACAGTTTGGAACACTCAGTAACTAGGTATTACAGTTTTATTTTAGAAATACAAAGCTCATCTTGTTACCTTCTTTGGCAGGTGTCCCAGAGGATTTCACTGTGCTGCGTAGTGTTCTATTCGCCATGCCGTCTAGAGGCCTTTCCCATGTCAGTGCTTTGTAACACCAGCTCTGTAAATTTGAGAACACAGGAGAAGAATCTGGAAATGCTGGTAAATTGCTACTCTTGGTTATGTTTTTTTTGTTTGTTTTTAAAGAAGTATTTAATGTAATTTCATTTTTATTTGAGGGCAAAGTAAAATTGGTGCTTTCTGCTTGAAAGTACATTCATTTATTAATTGTTCTGCTTTCTTCTGCATGTGTTTTGTCACTCTCCAGTCATCACATACGCTTTATTATAAGTCCTTATTTCCTTTCCGTTCATTCTTTTTTCTAGTGTTCAGTTCTTCATTTGAGCAAACCACTTCAGGTGTTTCTAAAATAGTTGTTCCTGCCTCTTTACCTGAAGTTTGTGACATCTACAAAGGACAGTCCAGGGAATGACATCACTAGTGGCTGACAGCTCATTAGTGACAGCTGGTTAACAACCCAGCACATGGTAATTATCAAGTTAGTAATGAGTCTTCCTTTTAAAATTAAGTAGAATATACTGTCTAGTGGCTGGAGAAATAATACAGGATGATGTGTGTACCTCTAAAATACTGCTCTGTGCTGAGATTAATTTCTTTGTAATAGTTGAATCCTATTTATTTAGAAGCTTGCCTGTTGTTGTGGGCAAAACTGTCTTGACTCAAGGAATTTGTTTTAATTTATTGCCAGTTAACATAAACTTTTAATTACTGCTTTGGTTAGTGAAATATGAAGAGGACAACCAGTTGAACAAACACTTAAGAAACCCAGTTCCTCCACCTTCCCCAGGCCCAGCTTCACTCCAGACAGCTCTGCTTTCCTCATCTCCTCTCCCCTGGTTGTCGCCACATGTTACACTCTGTCCCTTGGATGAGGCAGCAGTAATGCAGAAGGTTGGGGTTGGTGCACAGAGATTTCTTTCTGCTGCTTTTTCTTGCTGATTTCTTGTGCTCCCATGTGGGCACCTCCATGGGCCACAGTCCCCTCAGGGTGTCCCTGCTCTGGTGTGGAAAGCCTCCTTCCAAGATTGCACCTGCAGCTGCATCCCCAGCAACGTCCCTTTCCCCATGTCTTTTTTAGCACACTGTCACGTGCCTTCTCTTGCGCTTCCCATTGTGCTTTCTGCCACTCATAGCTCCTCCTTTTCCTAAATAAGCCAGCACAGAGGCACCGTGTGCTCATCTGATGGGTTGGAGTTCTGGCAGGCGGTGGGTTTGGTCCACTATGGAGCCAGCTGGAACTGGCCGTGACCAACACAGGGCAGTTGATGGCCTTCTTCCATTCATCCCTGAGCTACCAAAACCTGCGATACTGGGTGATACTGGGAGAAAGGTCCTGTTGTTGCCTAATTATAGCAACTCTAATCTTCTTTCATAAACATAGAAATAAAATCAAACTTCTCTGCTGTTACTTGCTAAATGTCAATATTGTATTTTGTCCCTAGGTTGGTAACGCTTTTACAGTAGTATTTATTATTACCTTGTCCTTCTGAGCAGTTGTGAATGCTCCTATGTAACTGCTGATGCCTGGGTTCAGAGGTGACTGCTTTCTGTAATGATCACGTTCATACTTGTTTTCATAGGTGTTTTTTTTTTGCCTAAAACTTCCTCAATGAGTTAATTTTCCTCTGTTTTTCAGATCTGAAGGTGATAGTTCTCCTGACGCAAAGGTCGCAGCTCAGGTTGCCAGGGGAGAGTCAGAGCTCTGCTCCACCAGCGTGAGTAGTCATGTGCTTCTCAGAGATCATTTCACTTCCTTGTTGTTTTGTTTATCCCACTCATTGAATGATTTTTTTATCTCATCCCTCTTTTGATCTGAGTTGATGCCTCCTTGAGTTCTGTGTGGGATCGTGTGTGTTAGAAAAGATGAATGCAGAAAAGAAAGAGATGAGATTTCAGGTTTGTGGGGAATCAATCCATCCTGTCTCAATCCTTGCAGGATGGATCTCAGTAGAATAAGAAATAATCAAGAGTAGTTGTGTTTAACAGAAGGCTTGGGAATATAAAATTTCTTAGACACTAAATTGCCATCGACAGTAGAGCCTGTGTGCACAGGGCTGACTGCAGCTGTGGTAAGAGTTGGCAAGAGTGATGGTGGTAAATGGTTGGGATAGTATTGAATCCTTCTCTTCTCTAGCCTAACGTGCGTGCTGCCTTGGGTGGATATTAATCCCCTTAATATCTCCCTTCTCTCTTTCCAAGTACGTATTGTTTCTAGCTGTACAAAATCTTTACTTGATGTTTAACTGTATAAATGCAGAAAGTTATGTGGTTTTCCTGAACTGTTGCAGGGTGCAGAGTTCTTGGAGTGGAGAAACTATGTATTGATATTGCTCTTAAGCAGTCAGGAAATAAGCCATTCTTCTTGCTCCTCAGGGCTTTCTATCCTACACTGTGCCTTAAACATGGAAACCGTAGAAATGAATAGTGTATCCTTGAAACGTCCTCGCTCTGAGGATGATGTGGCTAATGCAGACGAAATTAAGAGGCAGAAGACCTCAGAGAAGCCTAAGACAGGGAACGACTCTGGGCAGAATGTTGAGGCTGTAACAGAAGAACCTGACAAATCTCTGCTTGAGGACACAAAAAATGAAATCATCCCCCATGAGGAAAGTGAGGAGCAGGAAGATGAGGAACTGGAGGACAGTGATGAAGATGGAGATCCAGAGAGCTTTGCAGACATGATGAAGCATGGACTGACAGAAAGTGATGTTGGCATAACAAAGTTTGTCAGCTCTCATAAAGGGTTTTCTGGAATCTTAAAAGAGAGGTAACTCTTTGTCTTGTTATGTATATGAGTTCCTTGTGTAAAGCAGCTGTTGTTCTCGGTTTTCCTTTTCTGACTCACAGGATGCAACTGGATTATGTGCAGCCACTTGGGAGGTTCATCGCTTTCTTTTCCTAGTGTTGGGACTGAAAGTCTTAATTTGGGAATTTTCTAGATTGTTGTGGTTCTTTTTTTTTCTCTTCTTCTTCCCTGTCAAACAGAGCTCTGAAAAAAGAAGTTGTCTATGGGTAGAAATACATGATTACACGGACCTTTGCCATTTGTCTTGCTCTCTGGCAGCAGCATACAGCATAACCTTGTGCAGTACACCCCCTTTGGTACCACTCTCAGTGCTAGTACAAGATGCCCTGGAGAAAGGTACTGAAACCATCCCTCTTTGGTGGTTCTTTGCTTTTCCCTGACATTTTTGTGCCAATGTCTTTAAACATGTTTATTGTCAGATGGTTCATTAGGCTTCAAATTATAGTCTGATCAGTTGTAGTGTCATTTACAAAACTTAAAAGGAAATTTTGTAATTATTTTTGTAATAAAAGAGAATGCAAATGCGAAAACTCACTGAAGTGAGACTCATTGTTACCCTGACTTAGCAAAGGAGTTAAGGATGCTACGTTTACACACCAAGAAGTCCCTGTTTTTAAATGCTGGCTTCACATATAGCTCATTTTATGTAATAAAACGATACATAGATATTATGTATGTATTTAATCTTTATATGCAGCATGAAGCAGCTGGTGTCATCCTTCACTGGGGAACACAGTCTGTGCTGAACCTCCTTCTGAGAAATCTGTCAATTTTGAACTGAGGTGGCCAGGTAGTAGAAATGTTTGTGGGTTCATAGCTTTTATTTCATCCTGTTCTGTAACACCTGTTGTTAATTTCCTGCTGGTGTTTTATGGTACCAGTCACTAGCATGTCTAGACAGCTACAGACAATGAGAGAGGGGACATGAGATTGCTCAGGAAGGTCTTCTACCAATATGATGTATGGCTGCACAGAGGTATGGCAAACGGTGGTTTGAGGGAGACATGGTAGAAAGCTTTGGTGACATTTTCTTCATCTTTAAACATTCGTAGACTGCGTTTTTTTTTTTCTCTTCCTTTGCAGGTGGATGCTACTTAAAAATCATTTAGCAATTGCAACATAGACTGCATTCTGTTAAAGTCATGATGTTTTTATTATCGGACATAATGACTTAATGGAAAATGTCACAGTCAAATTCTTTGTTGCTATCGCAGAGTATGCAGAGTAACTGCTTATTTGAAGGATGTTCTCTATAATTGAATGCATGTAGCAGAGCTGAATTTGTCTGGCTTTCCTTAGAATGGCTCACATGCACTTTTATTTTGCAGGTTATTTGAAGTGACAGAGTTAATGCATTTGTGTTCCCCTTGTAGCCATGCAGTAGAGTTTTAATTATCAGTAATGACTGGGATTGAGGGTATGCGTTGCCAATCTCTGCAAGCTAGTGACAAAATGATTCAGAATAACTGGAGCAGGTGTTATCTGCAAAGAAGTCTGCTCTTCTTAGATATGCCAGACTTTCTTCTGTGTTCTCGTGGTACCCTTCTGAGGGGTGAGAACAGGTGCAGCTTTCTTGTAATTGAAGTTTTTTTTTATGTGAATTGAATTAAGTGAATTCGGAGTTCTTCAATGAATTCGGCTAAGAAACAGCTTCTTGGGAAAGGACTTTTTGGTGTGGGGTTTTTATTTTATTACAATTTTAATAGGTGTTTTTTTCCTATCAGATACTCGGACTTTGTTGTTCATGAAATAGGCAAAGATGGGCGTGTGAGCCATTTAGATGACTTCTCTGTTCCAGTGGATGATGAGGTAAATTTTGAGGTAAAGATTTGGTAATGGCTAAGCTCCTTAAAGTGAAAACATTAAAAAGCTGAAAGTTGTTCTGTGAAGGTTATTGGATATTTTCTTTTTTTCCCACCTTTAAATATGTATTAGGACCCATCAGAAGAAACATTTACAGTTTTGTCAGACGAAGACAAGCAGCGTTTAGAGGAGCTCCAGCTTCTTAAGAATAAGGAAACTAGTGTTGCCATAGAGGTAAAATTAATAAATGATAAGAAGTTTGGGGGAGGGAGGAGGATGAGAGAGTGAGTGGGACACACGCGTTTTTTTGTGCATGTAAGGTACAAGAGCAGTTCGAATGTGATGCAGGAGGTAATGCTGAAATGTTTCGGGTTTCAGCTTCAATTCTGTAAAGCCTTACACATACACTCAAAATTCGTGCACGTGAGTTGTCATTCTGGTGTCAGTGGGACTGTACACATGAATTCAAATATACATCTTAATTTCTGTGGTGTTAAAATTTTCTTGTAGTATTTTTGTTTTCTGTTGAGTGGTATTTTATAGAATAATTACGTAAGAAGGATTAAATTAAGCGTTCATCCTGATGAAAGACTGTTTTCAATGTCAGTGTTTAGTGATTTAATAGCAAATAAGATCAATATTCCCTTCTGTAACAAGAAAAATAAGGAGGTACAAAATGGAATTAAAACTTGGCATTTATAAACATCCAGATATTCCATATATTTGAAGAATAGCTGCTGAGCTGCATTTGAGACAAAGAGATGAGTAGGATTAAATTTGGTAATTTCAAATAAGCATTCACCCGTTAAATAATCTTATCTAGCCATTTCTTTTCCTTTAATGCATATAGAAAAACCTTATTTTGCCAGAGTTTTCACTAGAAGGGGGAATTCTATTAAGCACAGAAGAGAAAAATAAATCTTCAGAATTGTCCTTTATGAATTTTGAGGCAGGTTTGTAGCAAAGTTTTATATTGTTTTTCAAGCTAGTTTTAATGAACAGGCCAGACTTTTAAAAGTGTACCTATTTGGTACTTCAGTGTGATTTGACAGGTTTTCTTTAAGGCTGCAAAACTTAACTCGGAGAATCTCTCCCCTTTTTTATTGCTTTATTTGGTTTCTGCGTGCTTGTGTATTAACACAGGTACTTGAAGACACCAAAGAAAAAAGAACAGTTATCCATCAGGCTGTGAAGTCCTTGTTTCCTGGGCTGGAGACTAAAACAGAAGATCGAGATGGAAAAAAATACATTATCGCTTATCATGCTGCCGGGAAGAAAGCACTGGCAAGTGAGTTTCAGTGTCACAGCAGTTGGGTAAAGTAAATACTAACGTTATCCCCCAAATAAAAATTGTTAGCAAGTTCTTCAAGTGGAGCATTCCTCCTAATGTGGTCTGGCTTTGCTTTTTCTTCTTTGCAACTGATGCTGTGCGTCTAAGACAAGGAACACAAGGAGTACCTCAAATTGAATTACTACTTGTTTTCTGTTTTCAAAGTCGTTCATCAAATGCAAGCATGTTAGAAGTGAAAGGATCTCTTGCTATTTCAGTGGGTATAAGCAAAATAGGGGCTTTATTGTCAGTATTGATTGAATTTGGCTTTCACATACTTAACCTGGATGTGTAAGGTTGCGTTCTGGAAGTAAGAGATTGAAGTCGAAATGTGTATGTTACATTGACAGTGTAACCTTGACTGTTTGAAAACCCATGTCAAAATTCTCAGTGACATGAATAGAGACAAGCACTTACTTGTTTTTTCAGGGTTACAGTTTTATATAAATATCATATATTTGCCATGATCTTAAAGGCTGTTTCTGCTTCCAGAGCTATTTATATTTGCATAAATTTGTCTTCATGCATCACAATTACTATTTGTAATTTACTGTATTTGTCTTTATGCAATCACAGTTACTATTTTGGAATAACCAAAGTAATGAAGGATTCTCAAAATGAAGTATTATCCACTTTAATCTTGCCAGATACTGTTTTGGTCACTAGGGATAAATTCATGCATTCTACGGGTATTTTAATTTTACTACAGATTTGTTGTTACTGTAAGTTTGGAGAGTTGTCTATGTGCAGAATGTTACATATTTAACAAAAGGTATTAAGGTTTGGTTTAGCTTAAATTGATTGCGTTTCTGTGTCATTTCAACCTGCTACAAATGGCAATATGTAACCGTAACCTCTTCATTTTAAAGATGAAGTAGATGAAGAAAGGATATGGAGATAATATAAAACTGGAAATTTTTTATATATGTCATCTCCACATTAAATTTATTTATTAAGGCTTGTTCTAAGCAGATATGGGAATGTTGTATTTTTATTGATACAGTTATAATGTGTTACGTATCTTGTTTAACTGTTCAGAAAATGTGTATGTTTGCATGTTTTATGCATGGAGTATGTATACTTACCAGCACAAAATTCTCCTCAGCCAGTTTTGTTCTCTGTTGGTTTGTAATGGTTTTACCTTCACCTTTTCCTTCTCCTTCTTCCTTCTTTAACCATCCCTACAGTCAAGTGGCTGTCATTAAGCTGACCAGTCTGATTTAGGAGATACTGTATAAAAGAATTCAAGTGTTAGAAATACACCGAAAAGAATTTAGTTGTGTGTCTCTAGGATTAAAACAGTATCTGGAGCACCATCTTGTGATACAGAGGAGCATCATCTATTTAAACTTGGATTCATAAGTTGTGATGCTGCAAACACCTGTGCGTGTTGGTGGAAATGTGTGCAGCTTCACTGAGTGTGTGTAAATGCTTTACGAATGTAGGATTTAGGAGTGAAACTTCTTTTTGATCAGGATTATATTTTTCTTTCTTGTTTACATAGCTACTAACACATCTTAGTCCTGAGTGGGTTCCCCAGGCAAGAAACATTTCAGAAGTGTAGAATATTGATATATCAGTGGAGATACCTGATTACTTTTGTTTACAAAGTAAAAGGTTACCAAACGTACTTTCCTAAAATATAAAATTAGAAGGTGCTTTGTGTCTATAGGAAGTTTACGCCCAAAATACTTAAAATACCACCTTACCAAATTGTCAGTAAACTGCTGTTTCATCATTGTCTACAAATGAAGTTTGTTGCATCTCCGATTGAAGCTTTCCATATGTTCACTGTTTGCCTCTGCACGATTCCATTGCATAACTGTCTAAATTGCTGTCATCCACCACCTAACTGTTGGATGCTCCCTAAAGCATAAACAGTCCCATGATCATAAACCTGCATGTTCACCTCTAAAACCCCTTTGACAGTCTAAAAATTAAATGCTACTCTTTTGTGCTCTTTATGCTATGCATTGGGACAGAGGTCAGAACTGCAACAGGTAAGAGATGTTGACATTTCATGCTAACAAAATGAAATGCCAACCATTATGACCTCCTAAATACTGACAAGACTGGCCAAACTACTAACAAATAATTCTTTATAAAACCCTACACTTAAACAATGTTTAAAATTCCCTGAAGCAACCGAGAATTGGGCTTGTGCTACCTCTTTTTCCTAGTGCAGTATAGGCAGTAGTCATTCAGTGCAGAAGTCTGCCAGTAATAAGTGATGTGAATTATCAGTTTTGACAATACTGTTTGATATCTATGGCAAATTTTCCATTGATTTCATTAAGCCAAGCCTTTGCCCTTAAGCCTTGTATTTCAGACATCACTATCTGTATTTATACAACTTTAAAAGTATATATATACATCCCAGTATTAAAAAAGAGCTTCCAGCTGTTGAGTTGCAGCAAAAGGGCTTGGAAGTGTGATTTTACTGTCAAAAATGTAATGTGACTGAAACATAGAAGTAAGGACTGCGGACTGTCCTTCTGGTCCATCTACACTCTTGAATACCTTGAAGTATTAGGTGAGGAGTGGTTAAATTTGGTGCCTGGATCTCTGGCCTCCCAGTACTCAACATGGCTGAAGGTCAGTGGGTAGGCACGTCTGTGATGGCCAAAGCACGAGGAGCCCATTGGTACATATAATATCTATAGGGTCCTTTTAGTCTAGCCCAGATCAGGGCTTACTTTGTGACAGGTAATGAAGGGTGTGGAAATGACCGTGTGCAAGATGGATTTGTTAAATTTAAAGAATGATTCCAGCTGGAAAACGCTGAGTTCTTCAGAAAGGACCTTGCTCTTTAAGCTGAATGCAGCATTTCATTGACTGGATTTAAGAACAGTGGTGGCTCAGAAGGGAGACGAGCAGGAGCTTGCAGTCTCTTAACAGGCTTTGGACCATACTGTTCAGTTTAGGTCCTAGGAAACTCCGTAGCGGGGGCTTTGTTTAGAAACTGATGGTACAAGGCAAGTGCTGCAATAATTTTTAAGTGATTAAAACCTACGTGTACAGTATTTTATACCGTAGCATCTAAAACTGGTTTTGCAGAGGTGTGTGTATGGATGGCAGGTCCTCAAAAAAGTCAAGAATTATCTTTTAACAGAGAGTTTCCTGAAAATTAAACGTATTCATTGTCTGTGTGGCATATCTGGACTTTATTAAACTAATGTGATCAAAAGAGCAAAATTTCAAGAGCTTCCTTCCTGCATTGGTGTTTCTATACTGGCATAGGACTGGCTTTTCCAGTTGGCTTTTGCTGTTACAAAAGACCCTTTTTGTACAAAACCAGGAATGTCTGCTTGGTGGCTGCCAAGAGGTAAGGGACTTCTTATTTAAAACAAACCAAATCCATTGTTTTGTTCTTACAAAACAAAGAATTGATAAACAAAGCACCTCAAAGTCAGTTGCTAAACCTGTGTAGGATCAGTCCCTCGTCCCAGTAGTGCCATCAGCAGCGGATGATTGTAAAAGGGAAGTTTTATCTCTGGATGCTTTCATGTGCAACAAAAGGCAGATATGTTGACAGATACCTTGACATTTTATTCTCTCTCCGGAGAAACTCCAAATAATTGTACAGAATTGTAAATCGGTTGTTAGTCTGCAGGAGCTGGAGTTATCTCACCCTCTGGCCTTCTCGAAACATCACACGATATCTGGCTTCAGTTATTTGTTAATGTCTGTTGTGCCAGATTTCTCACTCCCATAGGACTTTTAAAAAAACCCAAAATTTGCTTTAAAGTAATTTTTTTGTGAATTGTTTTTTTTAGGCTTTTGTGGAGATCCAACCCCTGCTTTTTCATGACACACAGAAAAACCGCAGAAATGAAGAATGTGTTAGTATTATAAATAATAGTTGTAGCCTTACCACAACCAGGGCTCCAATGGTCCTCATCTGTTATCTTACAGAGGGCACTAGATGAAATGCGGAGTGGCTTTTACTGTTGATAGTCAGTGTAATTACAATGTTTTTGAGAAATTTAATCAGGCAATATGGCAGTTGAATGACTAGGGTATATTTGTAGATAATTTCATGACGAAGGAACTGTTGCCATTTCATTCAAGGTTTTCTAGGTGACAGCATTTTCATTGTCCTTTGCAGCTTTTGATGTCAGTAATTTACTTTTTTTTTAAAAAAAAAAGTAGAGGAAAATTAGCAGAAGTTGACTCTTGTGTATTTGTTTTAAATGTAGCTACAATGGCAAAGAGATTAATTGAATTTTAAGAATTGCCACTTTACAAATTTTCACCTTTTGTTTTTAAAGATCCAAGAAAGCACTCTTGGCCAAAATCTAGGGGAAGCTACTGCCACTTCGTACTGTACAAGGAGAACAAGGATACTATGGATGCCATTAATGTTCTCTCCAAATTTCTAAGGTAAGGCCGTTGTCCTTACGGACACGTAGTCCTCCCCCGACATGTTTCATGTTGCTGTAAATGTTATGCTTCAGAATTACGTAGGAGCAACACAAGTGATTACTATTGCCTAATTTGTAGCCAATATTAAAAAAAAAAAAGTAGTTGTTTCAAATCTGATATTCTAAAATTTTTCAAGTTTTGGTAGGGGGTGAAAACGCAACAAAATGATCCCAATAAATTTAAAAGACTGTATCCTGCTACTTGAATGGAGAAAGATCCGCAGTTGCAGTTGGCTGATCTAAGACAGGCTTGGCAGCTCAAAGCCTCAGTGTGCATAACCTGAATGAGAAGCCAGTTTTCTCCCTCTGTGTGAATATATGCAAGTATGTTATGAGCCTGTCAGATACTGTCTTGATAATATGCTGATCAGTTCCTAAGCAGTTACAGCTGATAAACTGTTGTTCCATGTATTAATTTCTCCATGGCAACACAGGCTTAGTTCCTTTCACCCCATCAAGTGCAGCAACAAAAAAATTTGCCAAAGGCATGATGTGAATACAGTGAATTGCAGAGGAAGGACTATTTTAAAATTGGGTCAATTCAGTGATCTACTTGTAGAGAAACTTACCCAGTTCTTCCCTCCTTTTCCCCTTCCTCCCTTCCCCTTCCTGTCCAAAAATAAATGTTTTATAATCTAGACTAACCAGGATACTACTAGTATTTGTATTTGAGAACAGGGTGGTAGGAGCACAGTTTGGCAGAAGATGTATGTAATGGCACCTGCTACCCCCTGGTGCCCGTAGCTAGAATAACTGGAAATATTCCCTGTGTAACAGGCTGTAAAGTACAAAGTCAAAAGGGAAGGAAATTTCACTCTCATGGACATGATTTTTTTTTTTTTTTTTTTTTTTTTTTGAGTTAAATTAGTGGTGGTTGCACAAATTTGGCATTGAGTATGTAAAAAAATACTTGAAAGCTTATATTCTGAAAGCACAGCTGTGGTAAAAGTGAATCTGTCTACATCTAACTAAAATACAAGTTTCCCTATGTTTTACATGCTTATAGATGAGATTAGAAAATGTCACACATACATCAAATTGTAGTGCAGTTCTGGGGAATTTTATTTATATTTTCTGTTTGTCATAGAGAAGATTAATAATTCTAGGTAATTATGCTGATAATTATTTAATCTGTGGCTATTTTAATATATGTAATATCTGTTACTATTGCTTTTAAGAGTGAAGCCAAACATATTTTCCTACATGGGAACTAAAGATAAAAGGGCTATAACAGTTCAAGAGATCGCTGTTCTTAGGTAAGTGAAAGTATTTCAGTATTTGAACTCCTTCTGTCACTGTGATAGCCTGAATATTGGGCTCAATTATCTTGAAGACTGGATGTGCATGTGGCACAAATGGTGAATTCAGGTCCTGATCTCATAAAGCACATTTATCAATAAAAGGTGCTATAACCCTTTTTTATTTTGTGGTGATTGCTACTATTTCTGACAGTGGTGCTCTGAGTCATAGGCTGGATACGTGGATTTGGCTGAAGCAGGGGCCAAATCGCGTGTGTGCTCTTACTCTGCATGGCAGAAAAATGGAATAACACAGTGAAAATTATGTCCCTTTACCTTCCTGACCTAAGTTTCTCCCTTCCTCCAGCTGGAATCCTGTTTTCTTCCTCACTGAACTCTCTGAGCAGCTCCAGAGAAGCCTAACCATAACCACTGCCTTTGCTCATCTTTTAGTAGCCAGAAGGGGCAAAACATTGTGAGGAATTTTTCCTGCCTTAAGCTATTTCCATAAGTCACCTACTAAGAGAAAATAAAATTTATATATGACAAACATATTACAAGATAATTATGTGGTTTCTGGGCACCTGAAATTACTGTTACATCTATAACTGAGAATGACAGATGCCTCGCAGTCATGTCTTACAGTGTCTGTTTATCTGGCTGAAATATTCTGCCTAGACTATTTACAGCTCTTTGAAAACCTCACTGCTCAACTGAGGAATTCCAAGGTTTGGGAGCTAGAAATTTGATCAAATCCTTCTTAGGAGGAGGGTGTTCAGTGCTTCGTTGTTCATATTTTTCCTCCTAGTAGTTCGCATGTGCTTACATTTGCCTGTATAAAAGGAATTATTAATTTGTGAATCACGAGAAGCCCCAGATTCTCATTGCTGCAAGGCAGGTTTGCAAAATGATGACCATTAACTAAATGTGTGGTGTGGCCCCCTCGGGGGCTCTTCTGTCTACTTTTAATGTGATCCCATTTAACGTTGTGTCCAACAGCTTCGGTGTGTTGTTAAACACTGACTGGGGGAGTGTACTGGCCTTGGAGGAGGATGTTGTGGGAGAGGAGACATGAGTTTATCAGCTCTCTCTGAGCTGCATACGCTGGCCGTGCTGCTTCATAAACTTGTCTGTCCTGGGATAAATTTCAGCAGAAGTGTCAAAGAGCAGCTCGGTGGTGCAAAGAGCAGGGTTCGCTTCCAGAAGTACTAGCGACAAAAATGACAGATATCTATCAGTGACAGATTGGACTTCACATTATTTCATCTGCACTAAGCCTATGTAGTGGCTAATTAACTTAACTCTGATTTTATGATTGTGCCAATTGGAGTGTATTCATGGTGTAGTTGCTCAAATAAAGCAGAGTTCAGCTTGTGGGGTTCAGTATACATCCGTATTGCAACATATCTTTTTTTGAGGGCATACAGTGACATCCAGGTGAAAAGACAGTCTTTGTCATGGTTTTTTTTTCTTGTACAAGTAGCCTTAAGAATTGTCTGTTCTTTGCTTTTAGCTATTTCATGAAAATACTTTGAAGAGGCAACAGTAGAAAATTGGGGAAACTAGACTCACTGCTTTTTTGTTTGAAATGCCAGCATTTCTGCATTTATTTATCTGCTTTTCTAAGCATGGGGTTGGTAACTGTCATCTGTTTCTTCTCAGAATCACTGCGCAAAGACTTGCTCATTTGAATAAATGTTTGATGAACTTCAAATTAGGAAATTTCAGTTACAAGAACCATCCACTGAAGTTAGGAGAACTGCAAGGGAACCATTTCACTGTTGTTCTCAGGTAGTATGTTACTATGTACATACATACATGCAGTTCTGTTACAATTTTTTTTTCTTTAACTGGGTAAGACATATCAGTGTATCTTGAGTTAGAAAACAGAAGCAAAGTCCTTCTGTTGGCAGGAGTCTGAATTTGATACATGCTATATAACGTTGATGGTCAGCATTAATATTATGGGGATCACAAAATAGTCTAAGTCCTTAATAATCTATAACTTTATTTTTTAATGCTAGAAACATAACAGGAACTGATGATCAGATAGAGCAAGCAATGCACTCTCTCAGGGAAATTGGATTCATTAATTACTATGGAATGCAAAGATTTGGAACCACAGCTGTTCCTACATATCAAATTGGCAGGTATGCTTTGTTTTCGCCCCTCCTTCTTTGTTATTGTTTTTGTATTTTATTTTTATCCCTGTATAACTTCTAATGTATTTCAGGGAACTTTTTTTGTAGCATATTGCATGTGCCAGTTTTAATTTTAGATTCAAGAAAGAACTTGTTTCAGCAACTGCTTCAGCAGTTATCTTGCATAATACCACTACTTTTAATATTGCATTATACACTTACACTTTTTCTTTTTTCAATAAGATGGCTAAATCTCCTTAAAATGTTTTTATCAGTTCTTAATACACTTCCATGTTTGAATCTTAGAGCTATTCTACAGAACAATTGGAATGAAGTAATGGATCTGATATTGAAACCACGACCAGGAGGTAAGGACTGAAGTGTTTCTTTTAATTTGATTCTTTTGATTTGAAAGGACGTCTGTGAGGACAGCTTAGCATGTGCTGAACTTCAGCCAGTTTAGCAATGGACAAACAATCTTCAGACTGCCATTCTGCTTCCCTTCCCTTGCTGTGCAGTGTCTTGCAGTGCGAGACTGAATGCTTATACACAGTCTGCTCAGACTCCACATGGAGCCTTCCAGCCTCGACTCTTCTGTCATTCTGTTAATCTGTGTAATTACCATGACTAAAACTTTTAATTTTTCAATTTTTTTAACAAAAAGTGAGATGGATGGGGTTTTTTTTGGAGTGTAGTTAAAATATTTTAACTATCTTGCATCCATGTTCTAGCTGAAAAGGGATACTTAGTAAAATGCAGAGAAGAATGGGCAAAGACTAAAGATCCAGCAGCAGCCCTCAAGAAACTACCTGTGAAAAGGTGCGTGGAAGGACAGCTTCTGCGTGGACTCTTAAAGTATGGAATGAAGAACATAATCTCTGCATTTGGCATAGTGAGTGTAAAAGTGCTGTGGGGTATTTACTTGAATGAACGCTCTTTTGATGGTCTTGTGGTGAATTTGAAATAGATTCAGAGATGCCTGATAGAATAGAAGGCTAAGTATAAGATCTTTACATTTATCCTGCCTTTTTGCTTGAAGTACTGCTGCATGGTAACTGACATGATCTGTAATTAGTGTATGCATAATGAGCTTTCCAATTTATACAACAATCTCTGGTATACAATACAGTTATAGGTAATAACCATGTATAATAAAGATCCGAGAATTGTGCAAAAGTTCGGTATTGGAGTTTTTCTGTTGCTTTAAAAATATAAATCAAACTGATACCATGCTAATGAATCGGCTTGGCATAGAGATTCGCTATCCTTTTCAAATACAGTAATCAAGATCAAGTCTTTAGAGAAAATATCTCATCACCAGCAAACTACTGGGCTATTGTAGGAGCCGAGGAATATTATCTTGTTTATGAAGGAGATGATTAGCATAACACTGTGCTTTCACATCTGCAAATTTTACTAAAGATTTCGGGAGGCTGAGTATGAATTCAGTGTTTTGTAATAGCACCATATGTTTGATGAACTGTTGAATGAAAAACATTTTTTAGAAAAGCTTTTTATTTTTTTAATTTGAGTATGGGTTTGGGGTTTTTTTTTTTAATGTGGATTTCAAACATATAAAAGCATTATTTCATCATATATGCTTTTCCCAAATAATGAACCAAAACCAATACTGTAGACCAAGAAATTGTATCAGTCTTGTCACTGGAATAGGTAAAATTTCAAATATATGCATTTTTGGTTATGATGGAGAGAAAAGACTGCAAGTACAACTTCCTAATGTTTCACTTCTTTTTTTTTCTTTACCTCTAGATACCAAGAAATAATCGTTTAATGTATATTCATAGCTACCAGAGTTATGTGTGGAATAATATGGTGAGCAAGAGAATAGAAGAATACGGGCTTAAAGCTGTACCAGGAGATCTCACACTTAAAGGAGGTAAAATCAGACAAACAAAAAGCCAGCGATGCTCCATAGTTCAAATTATTTGGAAAACCAGGCACATACCTGTTTATGTGATGCTGCATACATGTTCTCTTTTCCCTCTCCCCCACTATGGGCCAGTGATTTTTGAATCCATTGACCAGTTTTAATAACTTTATAAGGAATTGAAAGTTAGATAATATACTTCTGTTAGCTGATGTTTGCTCGTTATTGCAAATAACTGGAGAGGGAAGAGAGACTATGAAGGACTGATTGCTCTCAAGAATGAGCTCAAGTCTAGTTAAGCTATGGAGACCTATGGAAGGATACTATGAACGTTTTAACCACAGAAGTTTTTGTTTGCATTGGTATCTTGTAAAGCAGAGACTCCACTCAGTTAAAACATTCTTCACTTGGATTTGCTTTGGCATTTCCCTGGGCTGAGAATCAGGTGGTTCGTTTTAAATTTAGCTAAGGTTAACTGTTACAGGCATCTGTATTGGTAACTCTTAATTTTCTGTCCTGATTGTAGCCACAGCTGTTCATATCGAAGAAGGAGATGTTGATAAATACACTATCCATGATGTGGTGATGCCATTGCCTGGATTTGATGTTATTTATCCCAAGCATAAAAGTAAGTCTAACTGATTACTTTAACATACTCACTCTGAAAATTTGTCTGCTTTTAATACTGTTCTTAAAAGGAGGATTAGATCTATTCAACCTTGGTAGCCATTAAAGGAATGCTATTTCAGAGCTCTGATGCATCGTTTCATTTAACATAAATCTGTTTCGTGTTTCTGTTTAGCTAGTAGCTTTTCCAAAGAAATAAAATAATTTTGCCTCAGTAAAAAAAATTATCTCAGCCCAAGGGGGTAAAAGTGGTGAAGTGTTAATTAAAAAGTATATGCATGCATTTGATTTTTTAAATTAGAAAACAAACCGAACTTCTATAATCTGTAACCCAAACAAACACTTGAAGTAAGGAAAAAGAACCAGATCTGTTTAATTAAATATTAACCAATATGATTATTTAAAAAAGAAAAGCGTTCTTTCATCTCATGTATACAAAGTACATTGAATGTAAGTTGTTTTTACTGGAATAGGTGGAGTGATCTATATTTATCCACATGCAACATGATGCTATTATTTAAAGGGATAGAGTTGTAGAATCATTTTGGTTGGAAGGGATGTCAGGAGGCCAATTCATCCAGCCTTTTGGTCAAAGCAAGCTGTATTCAGACCAGCTTGATCAGGGCTTTGTACTGTCAGGTCTGAAACTTTCAAGAACACAGAGTCTCTAAGTTTTCATCTAAATCTTCTCTAAGCTGAAAAAGCTCAGTTCTTTTAGACTCTCCTCGCAGAGCATGAGCTACAAGCCCTGGCCATTGGGCTGGTCCTCCACTGGAGTCACTCAAGTTTAACAGCATTTGCTTTGACCTGGATGCTCTATTCCAAGTGTAGTCTTATGGGTGCTCAGGTTGTTTTTCTTGGTGTAGCTACTGGCTAAGCTCCTTTTAATAGCTTTTGTTGCTGCCAAGGCACTCTGAGTCTCCTTTCTACTGGGAGTCCTAGGTGACTGTCAGCAGAGTTGTTCTCTAGCTTGTACCACTGCAAGCAGTTAGTCACGCTCCAGTACAGGCCTTTGTCGTTGCTGAATTTAATGAGATTCCTCTTGGCCCATTCCTCTAGCCTGCCTGGGTCCCTTTGAATGGCAGTCCTGCTCTTGAGTGTATCAACTGCTACCCCAGCTTGATTTTGTCCAGAAACTTGTTGGGTTGAATTCCAGCTCCTCCACTTATTCTGATAAAGGTGGCAGCCAGGATGCATCCCAGTTTCTTGAGGAACTCTTGCTTGTAATGAGCTTCCAGGTAGAGCTCACACCAGTAATGACTATCCTTTGAGACAGTGAGCCAGATGATTCTTTACACATTTAGCAGTCCACCCACTGTAATGTTCTAAACTCAGATACAAGGATGCTGTGGGAACATGTCAACAGCCTTGTTGCTCTCCCCTTGTCCACAGACACAATAATTCATCATAGAAGGCAGTAAGGTTGGTGGGCTTCTTGGTTTTAATTTTGCTTTTTCTCCCTTTGGTAAAACTATGCTCGCTATTATTCTCATTGTGTCCAGAAGCACAGTCCAAGAGGATTTGCTCCATCATTTTTCCCAGGGACCAAAGTGAATCTAACTGGTCTTTAATTCCCTAGATCATCCTTCTTGCCCTTTCTGGTTTTTCAGAGGTGGTAGAGAAAAGCTTTACTATGACGTGAGCCCACTTTCTCTTCCTGTATTTCTTCCACTACTGGTAGTCTTCCTAAATCTTGTCTTTAGTAACTGAGGGCTGGGAGACTGAAGCAAAGAAGGTCCTGAGACCATCAGCCTTATGTCTGTCCCTAGACCAGCTGCCCTGTTTAGCAGCAGGCCAACATTTCACTTGTATTTTTATTCTTGATGTTGCAGTTTGACTCTTTTTGCTCTTGTTGTCTGTTGCTGATTTCAGATGTAGCTGAGCTTTGGGTTTCCTGACACCATCATCCTTCAATGCCTGGACAATGTTTGTATATTCCTTCTTTGTACCTGGCCCTAACTTTCTCCTGCGATGTGTCCTTACATATGAGCTTAGTCATGAGTTCTCTATTTAGCCAAACCAGGCTCCCAATACATATACTTGCTTTTCTCAATATTTGGTTGAACTGCCCTTGTACTTGGTTGTCCTTAAAAGACCAGTCAGGTCTCTTGAGACTCTCTGCCCTTCAGAACCAAGTCCCAGAGCTAGGATACCATTTATCACCCGTCTCAGAAACACTTGGAAGGTAAAGATCTGTTTGTGATGAGGGTTGGCACCAAACCACATTGAGTTAAAAGATTGGAAAGAAAAGTTGCAATTTTTTACATTCAGTGTATTTATTTGGGGATTTGCCCACAGGAAGCCTAACTTATCCCTGTTTAAAATTGCCACCTACATGAAGTGATGCTGGCAGTTGCACTGCAAATCAAGGGCACCAGACAGCAGTTTAGCTGCAGTGTATTGCTGTATTTTCATTGCTGTCCCTGCCTTCCCCAGGTGTGCATGCACGTGCCATTACTTGAGGATGCATGACTGTAATAGAATTACTCCTCCTGTTGGCAGCGTACTTAAAGGTCCCTACCGACTAATTTCTTCAAAGGGCTCTCTTCACTCATTTCACTCTGCTGCTTTTCCAAAGATAGAGCAATGGGTAGTAGTCTGGCCCACTGTTGGTTTTTCTTTCTATTTTTTTCCTGCCCTCCATATACCTGATAAACTTGTTGTGAAGTTTAGATAATTGGAAAACATGTACAAGATGACAATGAAATGCCAATAAAATATTTTGTAATTTTTATTTTCAGCTGAAATTTTGGCTTGTTAAGATTCATTCTTGGTTACTGACTCTACTAATCAGGTTGTAGAAGCAAACATTGTAGGTATTAAGATTTGCAATAAGTAATTAAACTTTTCTGCAATATGTATCCCATATACGTTGAAAGCTGTTAAATATAAGGGAAGGAGTGATCCATGAAAAAGTGCTGTTGCAGTCAGCTGTACTATGTGCTCTCCTATTAAATATTTTCCTCTCTTGCAGTTGGTGAGGCCTACAAGGAAATGCTAGTAGCTGACAATCTTGATATCAACAACATGAGGCATAAGATCAGAGATTATTCACTTTCTGGAGCGTACAGAAAGATCATAATTCGACCTCAGAATGTCAGTTGGTAAGTAGGAGGGTCAAGGAAATTATACTTGAATTGAGAACATAGAGTATATGTGGGATGAGGAACTACAAGCACCATGAGATTGACCCATGGGATGTACGTGTAGACTGAAGCATAGGTAGGGAGGAATCTCTGTGTTTCCCTCATGGTTTTTTGGCAGTTGAAGTTGAATCATAGCCTTACTTCATCCTTGGTCCTCTGGTTCTGTGATGCATGAGTGTCAAGACATCTATCCCTTGCAAGGGCTTGCCTGAACACTTCATAGGTAATTGTGTTGAAACCATGCTCGATAATATTCAAAGCAGGGGGGTTTTTTGTAGTCTTGCTATGAGAAAGTTGGTGTCCCGTTACCTATCAGAAAGGTTTGCATCACTTAAACCTTACTAAATCACTGTTGTTAAAAATACAACCTACTTATCAGATGGCAACTGTATACCTACCTTTTAACCAGGTGGCTGTACAAATGTGCAGGAAGACCTGATCACTGATGTGCAGAATATAGAGTGTTTAGGAGGGAGACAAAAGAATACAAATGTTTACTCTGTGTTTTATTTAGTGCTGGTTTAGAGCTTATCTGCTTCCCAGTTACTTTTTCAGCCTTGTCATTGCATATAGAATTTCTGTTAATTGAGTGGCAGAAAGCAGAATATGTATTTAGGCCCCTCCAAAGAAGTTTAGATGGCTTTCTTCAAAATTAAGCTTCACCCTTCCAAGTATTCTTAGAGTTGACACTGTCCTTCCTGTAATTTCATCAAGTATACTTCTTGTATAGCTAGAAATCCTGATAGCCCATGAGAGAACACAGATGAGTTATGCAAAGAAACTTTTTGCTAATGTTTTGGGGTTTTTTTGGGTTTTCTTCTTTGTTTTATCATGTTGCATCAAATAGAAGTGAGTCTTCTACATAAAGCTTCAGTAGCTATTGCAGCATAAATGCTGCCTTGCCCTATTTTATTAGAAAATCAATTCCATTTCAGTTGTAGTTGCCAAATTGGAATAATAATAAATAATATTATAATAAAATATAAACTTATAGAAAACAATAATATATAATTTTATTCTGAACAATTAAAGTAATAATAAAAATCTTGTGTACCTCATGAAGGGAGGTTGTTGCCTATGACGATCCCAGAATCCCGTTATTTACTACGGATTTGGATAAGCTGGAAGGAAAACCATTACCAGTTCTTCCTACAGGTAAGTTGATTTTTCTGCTGATGTTTGCAAAGTAGAAGTTTGAGCTGGCTGTTGCTTTGAACTGCTACAAATTGAAAGCTCTTTTAAGGAAGAGCTTTCATTTAATTAGACTGTTTGGGTATCTTTAATACCATTGCCTAAGTTAGGCATCTAAATAAGGACCCTTATTTCTCAAGAGTGCCAGCAATTTGCCAACAGTCCGTATTTACTGTTACATTTTCTTATAGACATCTGTAAAATCGAGTAAATACTTAGCAATAAATGTCTGTGAAATGCAAGCCACAAATTGTCGATGTGCTTGAGCATGTATTATTTGTGCTGAACATAAGGGACTTCTCAAATACTTAACAGAATTCAGTGGAATTTTTTTTTTATAACTCTGGTCACAAGGTTTTTTGACACGACTTTCCACAAAAAGTGAAGAGGGACAACCCACTGTGGATTGTAGATGGAAGTAAGGTGCTGGTGGTTCAGTTTTATGGGTTGGGGGCTTGGTTGTGGAAAATTTTAGTCCAGTTTAGATGGCATCCAAAAGACACATTACTTATGCCTTTAACAACTTTTTCTTGCTTGTCTCCTCATACTCTTTTTTGATAGACGGTAAATTCAGGGCACTGAAGATGGAGTTCTCCCTTCCCCCATCCACTTACGCGACCATGGCAATTCGAGAAGTTTTGAAAATGGACACAAGCATAAAAAACCAGACACAACTGAATACTACCTGGTTACGCTGAACAAACTGCAAAAATTATTTGATTTTAACATATGTAAAGTGTTTTCATATTTACATGTTCTGTACAAATCTTTAAAGATTAGTAGTAAGAGATTTGTATTTTTTTAAGTTTTTATTAGTGCTAGTGTTTAACTTCAGTAGTCATTTGCAACATGGTGATTGTAATATATAGATCTTAGTGACTGATGATGCTTTTTAAGGAATGAATAAGTTGCTTGAGGTGTAACGTGGGTGCATCTTTAAGAAATAGGCTTGTGATAATTTCAGACCTGGAAGAATGTTTAGCTTGCTTTATTCTTTTTTGGCAAGCACTGAATGTTTTCATGAGTTTGGAACACCTCAAAGTCCCTGCAGATACATTAAATTACAGTTACAAAGAAATTAAGATATCAGTGAACACTTCTATCGCAGGAGGTTTTGCTGGTACCATTTGTGCTAATGCTATACAGGATGCTGCTGGCAAGGCTTTTTATGGGCTGTAAAGATGTACAGCTGTTTTAATTAGTTGGTCTTTTCATTGAAAAGACTTTTGTGTATTTTCCAGCTTTACTAATACCTGTACCAAAGAATGGGTACTGAAAATAAATTAACCTGAAACTCTTAAGTGTGTGTCAGTAACTATTTTTAACGATCTCCTGTGTCCGTTGCTGGCAGGGCATGGGTGGGCTTTCTGGTAGAAAAAAAAAAAGTGTAAAGCTGTTCTAAAAAGGCAGTTCCAGAGTCTTTCCAATCATATAAAATGCCTGTGTTGCTAAAACCTCATCACTGGCAGACAGTGACCTGTGGTGGTGTCTAGAAGGCTCCTCCCACCATCCAGAGGGACCTGGACAGGCTTGAAAGGTGGGCTAATGCAAATGGCATGAAGTTCAAATGGCACGAAGGGTCCTGCACCTGGGACATGGCAATCCCAGGCACAAATACAGGTTGGGCAGAGAATGGCTGGAGAGCAGCCCTGAGGAGGACTTGGGAGTGCTCATGGATGAGAAGCTCAACATGAGCCGGCAGTGCGCGCTGGCAGCCCAGAAAACCAACCGTATCCTGGGTTGCATCAAAAGAAGTGTGAGCAGCAGGTCATGGGAGGTGATTCTCCCCCTCTACTCTGCGCTTGTGAGACCCCACCTGGAGTCCTGTGTCCAGCTCTGGAGTCCTCAACATAGAAAGGACATGGAACTGCTGGAACAGGTCCAGCGCAGGGCCACCAAGATGATTAGAGGGATGGAGCACCTCTCCTACGAGGACAGACTGAGAGAGCTGGGGCTGTTCAGCTTGGAGAAGGCTCTGGGGTTACCTGATGGCAGCCTTCCAGTATCTGAAGGGAGCTACAGGAGAGCTAGAGAGGGACTCCCTGTCAGGAAGTGTAGTGACAGGACAAGGGGGAACGGTTTTAAATTGGAAGAGGGGAGATTTAGATTGGATATTAGGAAGAAATTCTTTCCTGTGAGGGTGGTGAGGCACTGGAACAGGTTGCCCAGAGAAGTTGTGGATGCCCCATCCCTGGAAGTGTTTAAGGCCAGGCTGGATGGGGCTTTGAGCAACCTGCTCTAGTGGGAGGTGTCCCTGCCCATGGCAGGGGGGTTGGAACTCGATGATTTTTAAGATGCCTTCCAACTATCACCATTCTCTGATTCTATATAAAACGCCTGTGTTGCCAAAATCTCCTCACTGGCAGACGGTGACCCGCGGCGGTGTCCAGAACGCTACCCCCGCCCCTCAAGTACCTCAGGCCGAGGGGGCGGCCCGAAGCAGCACCAAGTGGTGGCGGCTCCTGAGGCAGCGGGGCTGCGCCTTCCACACGAACTGCTCGGCCAGGCCAGCCCAGCCTTCCCAAAAGCGGCCCGGCGGCTGTCCGGCCCCGGGGCCGGTGTGAGGGGGCAGGATACCCCGCCGTCGGGGTGAGGCCAGCGAGAGACCCACGCCGGGGCCGGGACCGGGACCGGGCGGGCGCAGGCGCGCTGCGGCCGGGGGCGGGGATTGCGCATGCGCGGTCTCCCCCCGACCCGGCGTCGGGGCCGCTGACGCGGCGGCTGGGGGAGCGGTGGTGCCGTGTCTCGTCTGTCAGCGCTGAGGGGACCCGGTCCCTGCAGCGGCCCCGCTCCTTCCAGCTGGTAGCGGCCCCCCGGGGTGGGGAAACCCCGGCCTGCCTGCGTGCCGGGGGACTGGGGCGAGGGAAGAAGGGCTTGCCGAGGCGTTAGCGGCTGGCGGGCAGAGGGGCTG